>CAUEEP010000877.1:0-105000 GCA_958450365.1 Mesorhabditis belari
ACTCATACGATTCCCCTAGTATGGAACCATTTTCGAAGCTCTACGGCCTTGCCTAAGGCCTTTTCCAGCAAAAAAAAGGTGCGCAAATGTCCAGGTGCGCAAAAAAAAGGTAGCATTTGTCCCAGCCCCTACTTTGGTGGTTTGGAGGGTCACTTTTCGATTGCTTTGTCGAATCTAGCGTTTTGAGCGGTTCGTGTCGATCCTTTTCTTCTATTCTGAAGAAAGAGATTGACTGAAGCGATCGGTGATAGTTTAAGCACGTTTTTTTCTAATTCTTCTCGTTGATTTGCCCTGTGTTGTACTTCAATGCTGTAATTATTGCAACTTCAATACTTCAATATTCATAGGTGTACTGTGTTGTACTTGTTGTACTTATCTCAAAGCTGTTTGCACTTGGAAAGCTGCAATACTAACTTGAAACACGTTGGAAACACTCTAAAATTAGCACCAACCGCTTCAGTATGTATAATTACCCCGGAATAGAAGAAAAGTATTGCTTAAAACACTAGATTCGAGCACTAGATTTCTAGAACATTAGAAAACACCAAGCGAAAAGTACACCAAAAACTTTAAGCACTGAAGTATCCCGAATCACTCACTGACTGGCCAAAGTTTGGACGCACACTTCTCGATCATTTCTTGGCCATTTGCGTAAGTATTTGTTTATTTTTGTTTTATAAACTTTGGTTTAAAAGCTTTTGGTTAAAAGCTTACAAAGCTTTTGGTTTAAAAGGTATTTTTAACGCCTAAGATATTCGATTTACGAGTATCAGCACAAAATTTATAAGAAAAGTTACCATTCTTATTCTTACTTTCAATTCAATTCATTTTCAATTAAATTTTATTCAATTTAACCATTCAGGATCTTGACAAGAAAGCTTTACAAATGATTGAAAAATTCCCTGATCTGAAAGAAGAAATTGAGAAATACGTTGCAAATTATGATAAAGTTTACCGAGATTATAAGCGATTTATGGAGATTCGAAGGAAAACTTGTAAGTATAAGGTTGATGCATAAGTGTTTTTGTTCCTTTTCGTCGCCGTTCAAGCAACAAATGACCAATTAAACTACGGTTGATTTCATTAGAAAAACGAATTATCGCAAAATAACATTAAAACGGGTTAAAAATATTTTATGCCTGGATTTTCTTGAGAGAGAAGTCGGGAGCAAAAGGGCTAACTCGATGATGCGGTTTAGACACCTTAGCTAAAGAAAACCTATCTTCGTGTCAATAGATAAAAGATAGAGAAAAAAAGTTTGATATTTCGCCAAAATTTCAGAGAAATTCATTCAGCCAATTTTTCCGTAGAGTTTTTTATAGATTTTTACGAAAAGGCTTTTCACTCTCGAATTTGCTTGAAAGTGAACGAAATTCATTTAAAAGAGCAAATTGAACAAAACACTTTTTTATGGAGCAAACTATAGATTAATTGGTGAATTTGTTACTTTTTAACAGAAGTACGAAAAAACGAAAAGACTTATGATCAACCTAATAAAACTTTTTAGAGGAAAGGAAAACTTGCTAGAGTAATGGAAGTGAAACATTTACTTAGGTACCAGTCAAATTCTATGCCAAGGAGATGTTTGGACACCGAATATTCTCTGGGATTTGGATGAAGAAGGGAGATTTCATGTGAGAGCTCTCGTCGATTGGCAGGTATCGCTAAATCTCAGGCTCAGGCTCAGGCTCAGGCTAGGCTTTCCTAGTGCGATAGGAAATATGTCAAAACCAAGCTAATTTCGGGGGATGATTGCGTGAATAGAATGGGTATTGGATGACAGTAAACCTAGCAACCTTACAGTTGCTGTTGCTAAAATTACAGTTGTTGCTAAACCCCACCCCATTACCCGCCACATCATTGCCTTCTTAAATTCGAATTTTCAAAGCTCGCCATAGCCGCCATAGCCGCCCTGGTCGATTGGCTAAGAGCCCTAGATCTTAGTCGAGAGGTCAAGAGTTCAGTCCCGCCGGCTAGATTATTGAATCTTTTCCCCCATCTACCGTAAATGCTGTATTTAAACGACACCCCATTTACATTTGAAATAGAATTTTTTAATTTGTATTCAAAATTTGTATCCAAATGGCTCAGCTACGCAACGTTTAAAATTCATTTTAAAAAGCTCATTCTTTTCATTTTCGCGCCAAACATTTATTACATTTATCTCTCTCATTTTTTTTGTGATTATATTTCAATAATTTTTTTTGGAATGGGATCAATCGACGAGAGAGTTTTCAGTCATCTTTACCGGAAAAATCAAAAGGTTTCGACCACGGAAGGATTCGAACCTTCAATCTTCTGCTCCGTAGGCAGACGCGTTATCCATTGCGCCACGCGGCCAGATGTTTCCCTCCCAAAAGAGTTCATTCACATCTCTCCCCAAGACAAAGGAACCCAGTTTTGGCATTTCTGACACCTGTCAATTGCTCGAGGGAAGAATCCTGTTTTCAAAAGACATTTATGGAGTCGGGGGCACCATGGCCGCGTGGCGCAATGGATAACGCGTCTGCCTACGGAGCAGAAGATTGAAGGTTCGAATCCTTCCGTGGTCGAAACTTTTTGATTTTCCTGGCAATCAAATTCTTGAACAATTGAATGGATTTGAAGAATTTCGGGCTCAACGAGAAACTCTCCATTTGGATTCAGTTGTTATTCCTGGAGGAACGATTTCATTTTCAGTTCATTCAGTGTCATGATGTGGCCTGGAATCAGCATTTCAAGGCTCATATTCGGCAGTGCTATGGAGATTGGATGCTCTTGGATAAGCTCACGGGAGGAGGAAAGTCGAAGCCAAAGGATTATTACTTAGATCATTACTTGGGATGGATTTTTGATGTGTGGGATAAACTTACCCACGAGCTAACCCCCAAGTCGTTTAAAGCAAGTGGATCCGAGCATCCGAGCATAGAGCATCATATTGCCCTGGATGGTTCCGATGATCACCTTATTCAATGCTTTAAGCCAAAAGGAGCAATCCCAACAGGTTGCTTAGGTAGTTTTGTTGCAATTTATTTGTTTCTGTTTTTATGACTTGCCAAATTGAAGGATGCTCGTTTGGATCAAGAAATCGCTGAATTGTTGCAAAGATTGGCTTGGCTTGGCTCTCCCGCAATTGTTCTACTTTCATATAAATTTTGAAGCAGAGCTTTCCAGTTGGGAGTGGCTAGCATTTGGATACAAATGAATATGTTGAAGCTGAAGATGCAGACAATGTAAGTGATGACTTGAATCTTTTCGATTTTCGATATTCCGCGAGATTTTATCGGCAAAGTTATAACGTTAAAATTGATCTTTTTAATATAATCTAAAGGGGTATTGAAAAATAGAACGACATATCGTTCTAATACAGCATTTACGGTCTATGGGCTTTTTTTCTTCCATATATTTAAGGCTGAAGGGTTGTGCTTGTTGCTGACGGGTTATGCTATTGTTTGTACCACATTATTCGTGTAAATAAGCGTATTTTTTTAAAGCTTACATTCAGTTGGTTCATGTCGGTTCTCCACTTGAGGATCTCGTCTTCCTTCTACATAGTGCTTGCTCAGTTGATGACCATGAGAATCAGTGAGTTGATAACCATGAGAATCAGTGAGTTGATGACCATGAGAATCAGTAAGTTGATGACCATGAGAATCAGTGAGTCTTTAAACTTGGTTGTCCCGCAATTGTTCTACTTTCATATCAATTTTGAAGCAGAGCTTTCCAGTTGGGAGTGGTTAGCATTTGGATTACAATAAAGTTGATGGTATAAGGCTAAGTTTTGTTTTTGATTAAGCTCAAGCTTAAGTGGTTAAGTTCAGAACAAGTATAACTTGAACTTTTATAGTTCAGTTCAGTTCGAATTTTAAAGTCAAACAGTAAAACAAGAAAGTAAGCTCCTTGAATTTTTGGTACTTCTGATTTTTTTCCAAGCAAAGAAACGCAAACTTACATATATTTTACTACATTTACATATTGTACGATACAGTTTACATTTCAAATATATGTCGTAGCCGTAGTGTCGAGCGCATTTCCTTAAGATCGACGTTTTTCTGATCGCCATCTCCCAATCGCTCATCGGAGTCGTTTATTTTGCTGTACATGCTGCCGCATCTGTGCCGGGTGATTACCGTAAATACTGTAATAGTATAGGATAGCATAGCGCCATAGCATAAGAGTGTCGCGTACTTTTAGAAGTAGGTATAGAAAAATTGTAAAACTGTATAAATCTGAAGAGGCTATTTGTTTTTTCTCGTCAAGATCTACAAAATGAATGGTCGATGAGCAAATTTGACTTAGTAGAACCCTAGAAATCGTATTTTGGGGTATTATATGTCGTAGCCGATTATGAATGAGTGGGTCTAGGAGCGTCCAACCATCAAGTATTTAGTATAATTCAACGCAGAATCATTAATAATTATGTTAAATTTTTTTAATTAGAAAGATTAGATAAAAAGAAAAAAAATTATGGGGCTTTAAAGTTTTCTCTTGAACAAACAGTTTTTTTGCTCTAATTTTTTTTCTTTTTATTCAATCTTTCTAATTTAAAAAATTTAACATAATTATTGATGATTCTGCGTTGAATGATATTAAATACTTGATGGTTGGACGCTCCTAGACCCACTCATTCATAATGGGCTGAAATTCATAATCGGCTACAGGGGTCCCGCCTATTTTGAATGAAACGTTGTAGCGCCGGCAATTTTTAACCTAAACTCACAAATTTGGTACCAATCGACGCAGAATTGAATTCGCTACAAGATGATATAATATTGTCCTCATACATTAAAGGGTTGTTCTACTAGAAAGATTTACCAAAAAATTTCATTCATAATCGGCTACGACATATATAAATCAGCTGTATTTCGTATTCAGAAATGTAAACTGTATTGTGCAAGTTCATATATGCAAATGTAGTAAAAGATCTGCAAATTTGCGTGGATCTTTTATCACAAGAATGTCACAAGAACCAAACAAATCATTCTAATTTTTATCCACGCACTTTAATCGATGATCTGTGTCGAAAAAGTCACAAGCGTTTTGCTAATGTTTCTCGTTTTGAACAAGGAAAGGTGTATGCATTAGACTTCGGAATTTTCGGTGTCGAATGTCAATAGGTGTCCAACGGAAAAATTCCATATCTTAGCCAATTTCATCTGAATCTTTTTGTCTTTGATTTCAATCGATAGAAAATTAAATTCTGCATGTTCTCAGGGTGTTTTATGCGACAGTGTGCTACAACGGAGCGTCACGTAGTCTAACTTTAAGCGCCTTGTTCTCAGGGTGTTTTATGCTACAGTTTGCTAAACAAAACTAAACTGGTAGTTCTCAACTAAACATTTGTGAATAGCATGACAATGACAATAATCTTAAAAGAGCTCTATAACCATATATTCTGACAGTGCTATGGTTCACAACTTGGGTCTTTTTGTTTTGTTAAAATTCCGATAAAATAAGTATACGTTGTAGCACACTGTAGCATAAAATACCCTGAGAACAAGGCGCTTAAAGTTAGACTACGTGACTTTCCGGCCGTCACTGCATACGAGTTGAATCAACAACTTAAGGCTCATGTTTTAGTACGACTGATGAAGTTAAAGGGTGAACTTTTAAACACAGTTGGTCTGATGTGTTAAGTTATACATTGTACAAGATCAACTATTTCGAGTACATTGTACAAGATGAACTTTGATATTTGAAAAAAAGGGATAAAATGAAGATATATTTTGAAGATATTTGCTTTTCGACTATAAGGAAATTGAGAAACCTAACTGATTCAACCCAACTATAGCTTTTTTGTAGTTTAGACATCCGAAGCTCCACAACATTATAAAACTATAGTTAACTACCGTAATTATTCTAATAAAAGCACCGCCTAGTGACGGCCGTAGCGTCACGTAGTCTAACTTTAAGCTCCTTTTCTCAGCGTGTGTTTTATACTACAGTTTGCTACAACGGAGCGTCACGTAGTCTAACTTTAAGCGCCTTGTTCTCAGGGTGTTTTATGCTACAGTGTGCTACAACGTATACTTATTTTATCGGAATTTTAACAACCTAGATATGTCTATAACCCGTTAACACTAGACCTGGGAATTTTCGGTGTGAACGTCAATAGGTGTCCAACGGAAAAATTCCATATCTTGGCCAATTTCATCTGAATCTTTTTGTCTTTGATTTCAATCGATAGAAAATTAAATTCTGCATCAAATGATATCAAAATCAAAAAGATCCGAGTGAAATTAGATATCATTTTTCCGTTGCACGTCTATTGACGTTCCCAGCGAAAATTACCGAGTCTAATATGCATTAGATAGCGTTTCAAACAATTTAATCAATGAACTGTATTCAAATTTGCGTGAAAAAAGTCACAATTACCGAATTTTTTTTAAGAAATATAAAACCCCTTTCTTCAGTCTCGAAAAGTTCTTGTTCTATTACTACTCGAGTTTGGAATCTCGTCTCGATGGTGGTGAAGCGATGCCTTGGCAAAGCTTTGAAGAGGTCAACATAAAACTTTCGAAAAACAGTACACTTGATTCTAAACTAACATTTTTTAGTTCAAAAACAAGTACGAAACCGCCTATGGCTACATGTGCGGTTTAATATGGCCGATGACGTGGATGATCGATTTGGAGAAATCGTGCACACGTGAGTTTTTTAGATAAAATAATAGTGAACTTGTAAAAGTATTAAGCGCTAGATATGGATCTAGACATGGGAAAATTTCAGCCTGAACCTAATTCCAACTTTGTTTTCTTGGCCTTTTCTTGGCCGATTGCTCTGAAATTTTGTTTACAAATAGAAATTGGCATTCTCTGCTTGTAGATATTCTCTGCTTATAGACATTCTCATTCTCATTCTCATTCTCATCGCATTCTCAGAACAATTGGCCAAGAGAAGACTGACTGAACTATCAAAGTTCAGTCAGCCGTCTCTTGGCCAACTATCAAAGTTCAGTCAGAAACAGAAATAAAAGTGGAGGATATAAAATAAACATGGGCACTATAAACTACAAAAATGACAAACTGCTACACTACAAACGCTTCTAAATTGCTTCACACCTGTCGACTTGATATGATCTATAGCTTAAAAATAGAGAATCTCAAGAGCTTTTAAATGGACTAAAGCATACCCAAAAATATAAATGCTAAAGAAAGTGACAGTGTTTTGTAGTCCTCACTCAAAACTATTTAAAACCATTATGCCTTTCCTTTTAACTTCATTGTCTTCTATGATTCAAAATCTCTTATCTTCACTCTTCTCTACGTAGTTTCGAGACTGAAGAACGGGCATTATACGTCAAATTTCATTTTCTTTTCGTTGTTAACTGTTCAGGCAGCCACACTGAGTCATCGCTAAAAATAAACTTATTGAGTGATAAAGATTGAATTAGGATTTGAATTGAGTATGATTTCTGAAGTGTTCCCAGCTGCGAAATCAATGAATGAATAATACCAACTAAACTTATAGGATTATAGGTCCAGATCCGGGTCGGTAGAAAGCTAAATATCCAGGTTAAGCCAAGCCAATGTCATGGTTTTAACCCAAACTTGGCCAAATTCAATATTAAATTTGAAATTCCAGTCCTAGACCAAATGAAAGCCATTGACTTTGACTTGGCTTTTGGCTTTTTTACAAACCTTGGTCCAGATCACAGTGGCTCCTTTGTCTTGGGGGGATGTGAATGAACTCTTTTGGCACGCAAGCATCTGGCCGCATGGCGCAATGGATAACGCTAGTCCTCACTCAAAACTATTTAAGATAATAATACTTTTCCTTTTAACTTCATTGTCTTATATGATTCAAAATCTCTTATCTTCACTCTTCTCTACGTAGTTTCTGGCGCTCGAGTCAGGCTAAAAGCCACTGTAACTTTTTTAGCGTTTATATTTTTGAGTGTGCTTTAATCCATTCGAAAGGTCTTGAGATTCTCTATTTCTTTAGCTATAGATCATGTCAATCCGACAGATTTGAAGCAAGTTAGAAGAGTTTGCCGTTTACGTTTATAGTTTGTAGTGCCTATGCCTACAAATATTAGGTTGATGCAAAAGTCTTTTTCATTTTTTTCGTACTTCTTTTGAAAAATAACAAAGTCATCAATTAACCTATGGTTTGCTCTAAATGAAAAGTGTTTATTGTTGAATTTCCCATCTTTTTAAGTCAATTTGGGTTCACTTTCGAGCAAATTCGAGAGTGAAAACGGGTTTTTCATAAAAATCTATAAAAACCTCTATAAAGAAATTGGCTGAATCAATTTCTCTGAAAATCTGAAAAAATATCTAACTTTTTGTGCTCTATCTTTTATTTATTAACATCAAGATTGGTTTCCTTAGCTAAAGCGTCTAAAATGCATCATCGAGCCGTCGCCTTTTTTGACTACCCGACTTCAGGCTCTCAAAAAAATCTAGACATAAGACATTTTAAACTCGTTTTAATGTCATTTTGCAGAAAAATAATTGGCCTTTCGAATGCAATAAACCGTTGTTCAATTGGTGCATTTGTTACTTTTTAACGGAAGTACGAAAAAAATGAAAAAGACTTTTGCATCAACCTAATAACACAGCAAATATTCAGCTGCCGAACTCGAAGAATGTAAAGCAAATTTCAATGCAAAAATCCGTCTCATGGCTCGAGAATCGAACCGATTTATTGAAAAACATATCTTGACAAAATTGTAATCAAATTTCTGAATAAACTTTAAATTTCACAATCTAATGCAAAGCTTAAATTAGTTTAAACAAAGTTTAGCTTACAAAAACAAGAAAATTTATTGTTTCTATGATACAGTCGGCAAAAAAAGACATTATCAGAGACAGCCGGTTTAGAAAGCAAAAAAAGTCTTGCACCATTGTTGTATTCTGTTGTTTACTATGGTATAGACGACATTTAATGCCTTCTCCGTTTGTACCTACAGAGACGATTCAACGACAATTCCACGACTGCAGAAAAAAGACAAATGAGGGAAACCCCTGAAAATTCGTCATTTTACATGCAAATTGATTGTTTTTGAGTCACTAAAAGTCACTAAAAGTCAGACTCACTTACTAAAAGTACAAACGGAGAAGGCATACCAGTAACCATAGTATACCATAGTAAACAACGGAATTTTCAGGGGTTCCCTCATTTGTCTTTTTTTCTGCAGTCGTGGAATTGTCGTTGAATCTTCTCTGTAGGTCTTTTTCTCTGCAGTCGTTGATTTTTAACCCAAAGTGTTACATATGAAAATGTTCATTGAAATGTCGACTAAAACACGGCGTACATCCCAAAATTATAGGATCTACGGCTTGCGATATTTTGGGGCTGCAAGCCATCCCATCCCATTTTCCTTTATAATTGGGGTATAGTGATCTCAAAAACTAAAAGAGCTAGAGACAAACGGTTTTCAGATTTAAATTCAGCATGGTCGAGTTACTAAAAGTACAAACGGAGAAGGCATTAAATGTCGTCTATACCATAGTAAACAACAGAATACAACAATGGTGCAAGACTTTTTTTTGCCGACTGTATAAAAGCTCACAATTTATTAGGTTGTCAACAATGAAACCGGAATTCTTAGACATTTAATTTTTGAGAGTATAGGAAAAGTTTATATCGACTGTTATACATTTTTGAAATGCTATCGAAGACTTCATCGCCTCTAGACAGCTCTAGACGCCTCTAGACGACTTTTTTTTGCCACAAAGATCGAAAAACTGGGTACTCGTTGGCTGTTATTTTGATTATTTTGATTAATTTGATTGTTCTTCAATAAAAAAATTTACAATTGAACATCATTAAGAAAAGCGCCTTTGTTTTTTGGAGTACCTAACATAGAGCTCGCATTTACAATGATTCATTGGATTGCGATAAAAGAATAGTTGACGAGAGCTGAGTGATGGCAACAAAGGAATGAATAGTCAACAGTTTCCATTGTCCCATTTCATCACTGTTTGTCGTTCCATCGTAAACATCGATTAAGATCTTGATCATGTGAGCAAGCCAGAAAATTATCTGAATTGATTAAATTAACATTCGTCTGATATTATTGGGTTGGTGAATTGAAAACTGCGGGCTATTGTCATATGTGACAGTTTGAGCACTTTCTTCAAAAGAAACCCATTTTGGTGTCAATGGAAAAGTTGTAGAGAATCAAAAATTAAGCTTATATCCAAATTTTCAGAACGATTCAAAAACTGGTTTTCAAGAAAGGCGAAATTTACCAATTTGGACAAAACTTGCATTTTAAGCCAAAATACTAAGTGTATCTTTTTGGAAATTTGGCTATAAGCCTAATTTTTGATTCTCTACAACTTTTCTATTGACACCAAAATGGGTTTCTTTTGAAGAAAGTGCTCAAACTGGGACATCTCCAGTCCTCCATTTTTGAGTCTCACACTTGTCTCACACACAAACCAAAATCCTACTACGAAAGAGGAATCCGCAAATTGCCTGTAAAATGGGCAGAAGTCGTCAATAATAATCGAAATTATTTGGAATGAATTGATAGTTTTATGTTGAATAAATTTTAGTTCAAAGTCCGGCAGTTTTCAATTCACCAATTCAATAGATTTCAGAAACTATCAAGAACTGTAAAAGCTTCAATCCCTCATCTCACAAGGGAATGTCAACTGGATGTGGTGGACAAATGACATCGATGTTGTCGTCAGTTTTCAAGTTTTCAATTCACCAACCCAACAGCTATGCATCTCATATTTCTTTCTAAGAATAGACCCTCCAAGTCAAAGATCGTTCTCATCCACGACAACGCGCGCCCTCATGTTGCAAAACTGACTCGCTCTAAAATAAATAGCCTTGTTTGGGAACTTTTGGCGCATTCCCCATACAGTCCGGACCTCGCGCCTTTTGATTACTATTTATTCCGGAGCATGAGTAATGAGCTTGCGGGAGAACACTTCGATTCGGAAGAAGCAGTCAAAAATTGGCTTTGAAAGTTTTTCTATTCCAAACCAAAATCCTAGTACGAAAGAGGAATCCGCAAATTGCCTGTAAAATGGGCAGAAGTCGTCAATAATAATGGAAATTATTTGGAATGAATTGATGGTTTTATGTTGAATAAACTCTAGTTCAAAGTCCAGCCGTTTTCAATTCACCAATTCAATAGTACTGTTATGTTACTTACCGCATTGTAACCGTAAAAGTTGATCCACTCTTGGTGCCCAGATTTGTATCCATAAAAACAGCCGACAATTGAGATAAAAGTTGCAAGAAAATGGAACAAGATTATGGGGATCTGAATGGTTTTTCAGCTTTGGATTGAACTTTTTTTGTTAGACTTTCCCACCTCAATCGTTCCAATTAGATTTAGATTCATAAAAAGACGCATGCTGATTTCACTGATCAAGATTGACGAGGCACCGAAAAGAGCAAGACCAATCTGAAAATTTTACAACAGTTTTGTAAATGATTTATTAAAGTTTCCAAAACTTTCCACCTTTCTCGATTACTCGTACCAGCAACTGTGGGATGATCAAAACCGGTACGTATTTTAAATTTAAAATAACGAATGTCACAGATTCAAACCTTTTTTCATCGAATCATACGTTTTAAAGACAATTTTACTTTATAACGCTTGCATTTAGAATAGTTAAAATGTACATATTTGAGAGGCTAAACTGTAAGCTGTTTCCTCAAAATCCCCTCAATTTTTGCCGCCGACCATCTCAATAAAAAAATGAAGGAATTGGCAAGAAAAACCAGATTTCCAGAGAGCGGATTGAACCATCGATCTTTTGCTTTCCGGCCAATGACTCTAACCATTAAGCTAGCCGATACCTTAACTTGCCAAGGAAAAGAGGGAAAGACAAAGGGGAAGAAGAAAGGAAGAAAGAAAGAAGCAAAGTAATCGCAAAGAGAAAGCGACAAAATGAAGACAAAAACCGAATTGCTAAAGAATCCAGTTATTCGGAGGAGTTATTCGGATTTTCTAGGAGCCCAAACAATATCTAAAGCTTCACATTAGTGAACTTTAATTCCAATTGGAGTCCCAGGGGCAAAAACCGATGAATCCCATTCCCACTAGGATGAAAGAAATCATTGTCAAAGAAGTCGGGGTTATTTTGGAAAAAGAGCACAATGCCGGTAATGACACAAGCTGGGAGAATGAACATGAAAATGAGAATGCAAAGAGAATGCACATGTTACGGTAAGAACGATCTATGCACTGTACAGTCATAAAGAAGTGAAGGAATTGACAAGAAAAACTAGATTTCTGGAGAGCGGATTGAACCATAGATCTTTTGCTTTCCGGCCAATGACTCTAACCATTAAGCTATCTGATACCTTAGCTTGCCAAGAGAAAGAGGGAAAGACAAGGGGGAAGAAGAAAAGAAAGGAAAGGAAGAAAGAAAGAAAGAATTATCCACATGCGCGTTTTCCGGAAAAACCAATATCTTTCATAATGTTTCTACTGTCAAAAGATAAGCTCAGTTTCCCCAACAGAGAAAATGAACCGAAAATTCATTTTTTTAAGCCATTCCTCGGCGACTTTTGATCAAGCCGCTAAATCCATTTTTTTCTCAACTCAAAAACGGTTAAAGATTCCTCAATTCTGCCGAGGTTGATTACATATTTCCTCCAAAAATCAGGACATCGGGAGGAGGCGGGCGGAGGAAATAATAGAGTGAGTTTTAAGAGATCAAAAATACCAAAAGGATTGACAAAAGAATTGATTACGATGGATTTTAGAACTCTTTTAGATATTTTAGATCTTTTAGATTTAAATTTGAATATTTGAATGAACTTTATTCTATTTCTCACCCATCGTCTCTTGTCGGCGAATTCAAGTTGATTAATTGTGGGCCCTTCAGGGGATTTCTCGTTAGACATCTCAATTTGGATAGTTTAAATTAATATTATTAATAAGCAATACAAAAATAAAGAACTTTTGTGGTCAATAAAATTTAAAAGAAGTCAATAAGTTTTTTTGTTTAGTCTTCACCGCTTATGAATCAACATTTTTCATTCTCAGTTTAATAACATGATTGTGAAATCAAGAATTTAAGCGTTAAAGTGCTAGTGAACTTGTTTTTCGTGAATTCTTTGAAAAAAGAAGAAAAATAAATCGAGTTGAGGGATTGTTGCGAAAAAAATCAAAGAAAAATCACCACTTTCTCTCATACAAGCCTCTCGCTCGGATCGAAATATTCACGAATAGGTCTAGATATGCTGCGTACTTAAAGGATTAATTGCCTACTTAGATTCATACAAATATGGTGCCTGGCCAGCTACTCCAGTAGAATAGTGACCTAAAACTTTGAAAGGGAATCGATGATGAACTGGAAAGTGAAAGTTTCCGGGATACCGTTTTGGGTTTCCGGGATACCTTTCCATATCGTTTTCCATTAATAATGTTTTTCTAAGACACCGCCATATTCTCCTGATTGCAATCCGATTGAACATTTGTGAGCTCATGTAAAACGAGGATATCGATTTACCTCAAAAGATGAGCTTTGGGATAAAGTAAAAGAAATTTGAAAGTTGATCCCAGTGCCGACGCTCGAGAAATTAGTTGCAAGCATGCCGAAATGAAACGAATGAAGGCAAACATTAAAGCCTGAGATGGCTCAACAAAATATTGAATTCTTCTTTTTTTTCGATAGGGGCTCAATACTTTTTCCATCGGTTTTTTCAATATGGTGTCTGGGCGGCTTTTCCAGTAGAATAGCGAACCAAAACTTTGATACATATGTATTGGGTTGGTTGCGTGTTTGCTTGTTTGCTAAACTTGTTTGCTAAATGTCGGAATGCAAAGCTGTAGGTCGATGGTTTGATTCCCATTAAGGTTTTCTTTTGAAAAGCTGTTTTATAGTGTTCTCTAATCCACCTTCTCTTCGTAATTGCTAAATATTCAAAAATTTTATTCTAATCTTTCTAATCTTATCGCGAGCACGCAAGCGTTTTAGCCAGGTCAGAAATCTGATCAATCAAAATGCTAAATTCCTTGCGATTCCTATCTATTTAGCAAAAAACGAGCAACAGATTCGGAATCAGAGTCAAATTCTGCATCGGATGGTCTAGGTCTCATTTCGATTGGCCACCTTGATTTCGTGACCTTGTTAGTATACAATTTTTGACTTGTTAGTATACAATCAGGCTTTAGCTCTACGCAACGCTGTTGACCAAACAATCCATCAACCAGCACTCACAGGCTCTCCGCTGAACTGGATATTCCTCAAACATCAGTTATCCGGCACCTTCACACCCTTGGAAAGATCAACAAAAGCTGCCGAGAAGTGGCACATGATTTAACGGAAAATCAAGCTCAAAATCGTGTAGACACTTGCCGAAAACTGCTGGAAAATCCGAACGATGACCGCTTTATTCGCTGAATTGTGACTTGTGATGAAAAGTGGGTCTATTTTAGTAATCCGGACAAGTAAAGGGCCGGAAAATTCGCACCTTCTTCTTTTCATCAAATTTTTATTACATAAATCATGTCTGATCGCCTACCGTATATGAGCAACATTATCCCCAATGTCCATCTCATCTTCTCTCAAAAGCCGCAACTCTTTTCCGCTCGCTCATCTTTTTGCGTGTTCGATCGACGAGCGGTAAAATAATTGCAAATACGCGATCCGACAGACAAAAAGCCTTTCTCTTTGGTTTTTGTCACCGAAAAACAAAACTTCCTCGTGGTGACCGAAATTCGAGGTGTCAAAGAGTTTCACAGTTTGTGAAATAGTCCCCTAATTGGTCATATCGATCAAATTCGACCACCAATTGACGAAAAGAGGCAGACAAGTGAGTTGTAGACGGATAAGACTCAAATGATCAAAATCCTGGCTGTACTGACTCTACTGACTAGGGTTTGGTTCTTGTCTGACTAGAAAATTTTTGATCTTTATTGTGAAACTTTGTCATTATTTTTATTATTGTCATTAACAGGGCAACTTGTGAATTTCTGTTTCATTTTTTGAAAAAACTCTTTTGAATCTCTTGGCGGATTTTTAACTTCTGAATTCTTCCGAATTTCTGAACTTCTGAAGACTTCTGAATTTTGTGAGCAAAGTTTGCAAAGCAAAGCAAAACCAGGCAAGACAAAGCCAGGCATGGCAAAGCCAGGCAAGACAAAGCCAGGCAAGACAAAGCCAGGCAAGGCAAAGCCAGGCAAGACAAAGCCAGGCATGGCAAAGCCAGGCAAGACAAAGCCAGGCAAGACAAAGCCAGGCAAGACAAAGCCAGGCAAGACAAAGCCAGGCAAGACAAAGCCAGGCAAGACAAAGCCAGGCAAGACAAAGCCAGGCAAGGCAAGCAGGCAAGAAAGCCAGGCAAGAAAGCCAGGCAGGCAAAGCCAGCAAGAAAGCCAGGCAGGCAGCCAGGCAAGAAGCCAGGCATGGAAGCCAGGAGAAAGCCAGGCAGGCAAAGCCAGGCAGAAGCCAGCAAGGAAAGCCAGGCAAGACAAAGCCAGGCAAGACAAAGCCAGGCAAGGCAAAGCCAGGCATGGCAAAGCCAGGCAAGACAAAGCCAGGCAAGGCAAAGCCAGGAAGGCAAAGCCAGGTAAGACAAAGCCAGGCAAGGCAAAGCCAGGCAAGGCAAAGCCAGGCAAGGCAAAGCCAGGCAAGACAAAGCAAAGCCAGGAAGGGTCAGCTTTATTAAGACTCTGGTCTGGTCTTAAAAGTTACTTTTGAAAGCTTTAATTATAAGCTCTTTATTCTATTTTAAAACAGAAATCCGGCAGCTGCCAAAATCTTTTTGAAGATATTGTAGAATTCTCAAAAATTGCCTCTACTTCAACTAAAAGTCAACGAAAACAAATGTGTCAAAACTCAAACGATTATTACTATTTTAAAAAACAGGTTCTTTAAGTAGATTTTTAATTTATTTTGCCAAAAAGCTTTACCTGGTATAAATTCTGTACTTGCATTGTTAGAGGAGTGTAAATCGGCAAACCGGCTTCGATTTTATTGATTTATTATAGCTTTTTGTTTCTCTAAACAAAACAAAACAAATAGTTCTTTATTAAAAAGTTTTATTTTATTAAAAGCCTCAAAGTAGAAATACAATTCTCGTTTTTGTTGATTTCCTTCACTCTGCAACTAGCCAAACGATTTTTGCAACTTTCCATCATTTACCGTCCATTATCACTTCGAAAAAAACAGAAAAGACTCAGAGTTGCGACGACGAATCACCAAAAAGCCGCCGCAGTATAATAAGACACCAGAAATACCGTACCCCAAACAATGTCGCGGTCAAACGCGTATAAAAGGACGCCTTCTTCCGCATTTAGTCAGAATTTTCTCTTATTTTGGTCTTGTGAAAATTGTTTTCTTTTGTTCGAGATACTTCCACAATTTTCATCAAAGTGATTCCTTTTTGTCTCTGGGTCAACACATTGTTTCTTGGAGTTTCGTTGAAAAATTTTTCAGCCATCAGAAAGCCGCTTCCCCTTACTTGTATTGAATAAACTTGGTTTTCTTATTCATTCAAGCAAAAGCGCACAGGTCTAGCCATGTCTAGTGAATTCAAGGAAAAGCTAGTAATTCGTAATGTTAGATTGTTCGAGAAGTGTAAATCGGCAAACTGGCTCCGATTTTATCGATTTATTATAGTTTCGTGTTTCTCTAAACAAAACAAAACAAATAGTTCTTTATTAAAAGCCTCAAAGTATAAATACAATTCTCGTTTTTGTTGATTTCCTTCACTCTGCAACTAGCCAAACGATTTTTGCAACTTTCCATCATTTACCGCCTAAATCGCTTCGAAAAAAGCTGGACTTTGATGCTAAAATTGCGCTTGAAATCTATTTTCAGTAAAAAAGTAAATATAGGTATTGGCCGGCTTTCAATCATGTTGAAGTTGAAGATGTAGTCATTCTGGTTCTGTTTGGATCATTGTTTCAATAGCTTATTTTGGCTGACGTGAATTAGGGCACTAAACATTAAGGGGACTAACTCTCATTTCATTTTTCTTACGCAGCATATAACTAGTTTAGTAAAAAGATGCTAATAACGACTGCTGACCAATTGAAATGGAAGGTTAGAGAGGCATTTCAGTATTGTTGTTTTCCGAACTTCTACCTGGGTAGCCTTTGCTGTCACTGCTGATTTACTCTGCCTGGCCGTTACCGCGCTGGCTTTGCTGGGCATCAGCGGCAATTGGCGCTTCGCGCAGGGCAGCTGGCGGTATATTTGTTGCCACTCCACGGCGACCTGTTTATTTTACCGGTCTCGCGATGATCGCGGAAGCGTTACTCGGCCGGGGCAGACAGCGAAAACGAAAACCGTGCCAAGAAGTCAGGCTGGTTATAAAGAATTTGTAACCCCGGCAGGCATAAAATTCCACGCTTGTAGCCATTCAGTGCCGCTTCGCCAATGGCTGTTCACCCGGCGCCCGCGTAAATTCCACATTGCAGATTCAAATCGCTTTTTGTTTGCGCGCCCCGGCCCGACTATTAAAACCATTCGCCCGATCGACTTTCGCTTTGTTTCGCGCTATAACTATTGCGGCATACTCGCCGCGTTAGCTCACCAGAAGCGACACGTAACGCGCGCGCGGAACAGCTCCGCTCGCGGACGGCCGGGACCGGGTTTAAAACTTGGCCCTCGAAGACAGGCACGAGTAGTGTTTGTATAAAGAAACGGGCGACCACATATTAATTTTACTATTGCTCTGCCTCTTAACTGCCTGAACAAGCTAGCCAAAATGAATAGAAGCTGATTACAAGAAATATCATTCTGCACCAGTTTCGACTCCACTGATGAGTTTCTGCGACTGGCTAAAAACCATTTGCCCAAATATTGCCAGATCTTAATACCACTGCAAACAAATCAGTTGGCGAAATGAAGCGCAGACTAAAGGCTGGTTTCGCTTATTCAATTCCATGATTATATTTTTAACTTTTATCCAGTACTCAGAAACTAACCTCAATAATAAGAAGATTTTAACGAACCAGAGTTAAAATTGAATTGACAAGCAGAGTTAGAATTGAACAAATTAAGAATTAAGCAAAAAGCAGCAAAAGGAAAATCATCAAGGGGAGTCGAACCTATGGCAAAGATGTTTAGATCATTTTGTATTCCAGCCTCCTATCCACTTGACCACCAGTCCACATTAAGTAGGCGAGAAAGATGCTTTTTATCGGGATGCTAAAATCTTGTAAGCTAAATATCTCGCTTTTCCGGAGTCCTGGGCAAAAACTAAAAGCAGATTCGGAATCTCCACAGTCGAATCTATAAGATGGAGTTGGTCACATAGGAAAAGGCCACGGTAAGTTCATGCCTTTCTCTAGTAAGTCTTTACCCATTTGTTTCATTAGCTAAATGAATGAGTCTCAAACTACCAAATTTTGGCTTTGGTTTGGCTTAATAGTCTGGCTTAATAGTTTGAGTTCAATGAAACTATAGTGTTCTGGTAGTTGGTGAATTGGGTAATTATTTAGTTAGTTATTCCATTAACTCTGAACATTCTTTCAATTTACAATGAAATAAAGTTTTAAGAAAATTTTCAGCTTACAAATGTCGACAGCACAACTCCCGACAAAAGCAATGCAACCATCTACAAGAACTGTCAGTCCTACACCACGAATTGGCCGATAATCGTGTTTGTTTTACAGATTTTCTAAAGATTGAGTTGCTTTGATGTGAGTCCAATCAAATTATAAGCTTACTGAATTGTTGAAGTCAAATTGTTAATTGTTTTGTTAATGATTTGGAAATTGGAAATTTTCAGAAACTCAACCACTCCATTTGTCACCACAACACCACAAAGCACGACAACAATGGGGTAGCTTTGTCATTCGATTTAACAAATCGCTAACAGATTTCAGTATCACTACGACAACAGTCGGCAATCAAAATACGAGAACGACGATTGGAACTACAACTGGAAATGTATCGTGTAAGTTGATGTTAATAGTTTTGAACAAAGATCAACTTTTTGTTGATCAGCAAAGATCAATCAGAAGCCAGGAAGCTCTTTGGCTTAGCTCAAAACTAAAAAGTACCACTAAAAGTCAGACCTGATCTTGCTTCAAGCAATTCCAAATACTTTTGACCTGCTGGCTCGGCTCTGGCCTGCTGGCTCGGCTCTGGCCTGCTGGCTCGGCTCTGGCCTGCTGGCTCGGCTCTGGCCTGCTGGCCCGGCTCTGGCCCTGGCCGGCCGGCCGTGGCCGGCTCTGGCCGTGCGGCGGCCCTGGCCGGCTCTGGCCGTGGCCGGCTCTGGCCGTGGCCCGGCTCTGGCTGGCCCGGCTCTGGCCTGCTGGCCCGGCTCTGGCCTGCTGGCCCGGCTCTGGCCTGCTGGCCAGGCTCTAGCCTGCTGGCCCAGCTCTAGCCTGCTATACATCTTGTTGAGAACTTTTTGAACTCTCGAATCATTTCGTCATTATTAGATTCTCAGACTTGATGTTGCATGAGCTGTTTTTAAATCTTTACTGACAAAACTGATAAATGAAGTATGCGGTACGTGCGGTAGTGTACTAAGAACGAAAATTTTTAGTATGCACGGGTCTTTCGTCAGATGTGCCAGGATATGACATTGTTGTCATCAACGCGGATATTTCTCAGAGTTACGGTCGTTTTGGTGGCTACTTTTTCTCTGCTGTTGACTGCTCGCAATTGTGTACCTGGGATCACGGGAATATTGGGTGCTCTGGGTAAATGTTTGTTTTGAAAAGAAAAATGTTTCGTTGATAAAGTATGCGTAGTGTACTAGGAACGAAAAACAATGGAAAGGCACTCTTTCTTGGTGCGCTTGATGAGTTTTATGCCGTGAGAGTGCGCTAGAATGGGTGTGTTTCCATTTTAAAGCACAAAATAGGGTACAGAAAACTTGAATTGCCTCTTTTTGGAACACTCTATAGTTCAGCATCTATAGAAACTATTTCTAGTTTCGCGTTCACTCCTAATCCAATGGGTGGCCGAGGAAATTGTACAGTTTTTCAACAAAACTGGCAAGTGGAAGCCTGTGAAAACGTGGGCGCTCAATCGAGTAATACGACTGTTTACGCGTTTTGTACATTGAGCGAAACGACCACAACAACAATTGGGTGCGTTTTGAAATGAAAGGCTTTGTGTTCCGGGTTTTGAGTTCAATGAAACTATAGTGTTCTGGTAGTTGGTGAATTGGGTAATTATTTAGTTAGTTATTCATCTTGTTTCACTAAAATAGCTAAGTTCAATGGAAATTTGCTAGTTCTATGCAAATAAACTTTCTTTAGACTTTCGACAATTCACTGGCTAACCACGACAACAAGTCCCACAACTACAACTTTCAGCACAACTACAACAGACTCCACAACTACCACAACAAGTACTACCACCACCTCGTAAGTCTTTTCAAGTTACCAAGAACCTCACCATTTTGATCTAATAAGTTGATCAGTCTAATAAGTTGTATCTAACAATTATAGAGTATTTATTCAAGTGCTTGTTCTAGAACTCCCACTACGACCACAACTTTACTCACGATTATCTCAACAACAACAACAACAACAACCCAGCCACCGAATCCAATCACGACGGCAGCTGGAAGTGGGTTCTAGGAGCTGGCTATCTTAACAAGATAATAAAAACTATCGAAAAATCCACATATCTGATATCTCATTATTTAGCACTCTTGTCTTACACGGTTTCTGATTGAATCTATTTTAAATCCATAGCCTACATAAAACTATAAGTAACCGTCTTCATGAATCTAAGGCTCAGAACTAGTAGAATTGTATCTCAAAAGCCTGATTCTAAATTCAGCTTGTCCAAATGGCTACCGGTGGGAAACTGGTAACTTTGATGACTCGGCGGTGGCTCAAGGGAAATTTGTTGGTTATCTCAACTACATCGATTCATGTTACGAGTCTTGCCGCATAGCTTATGGCTTGCCACAATGCGTGGTAGGTTTTAGAAAATAAATGAAAACCACAAAAACTTCAGGGGTTCACTTACGAGCCACAGGAGAGGGGGAGATGTTATGTTTATTCGGATCTACCTGCTGGGACACCGATTGATTCTTCAAAACAACTAGATCTCTATTTGATGTGTAATCAAAGTGATAGCCAGGTAGAGAAGTGGGAAGTGATGAGTAGCTTTGTTGGGTTTTAGACGAGCACTACGAGCACTACGACCACAACTACGACGGTGGACACAACTACAACTACTCCAACAACCACATCGACTTTAACAACTACCAGAACAAGTCCAACTACAACAACGATAACAACTACGATGGTGGATACAACTACAACCACTCCAATAACAACTACAACAACTACATCGACTACAACAACGATCAGAACAAGTCCAACTACAACAATGACAACAACTACCTCAACGATCCCTACGACAACAACGCCAACAACTACTACGTCAACAAAAATAATCACCAAAACTACGACTACAACCCCATCAACTAGTTCTTCAAAAACCAGTAGCGGTATTACTACTACAACAGCTGGAGCCACGGCAACAGAAACTTCATCTACTGAAGGAAACACTGCGACATCGGAGGATACAACTAATGCTCAAACAACAACTCCTGCTTCAACTTCTGATTCTTCAGTGGCTTCAGAGTCGGCAACGTCGACTGATGCCACGCAAATTACAACAACGATGTCTGAAGTTACTTCAAGTGCAACCGAAGCTATAGCAGCTTCAACAACAGTTGAATCAACTACTGATATGACAAGTCAATCAACTGAAGCTAGAACTGGAACGTCGGAAAAAACCACAACCGGATCTGTAACAACAGAATTGACCACTTCAGTAACTAGTGGAATTACCACTGTAGCTGAAACAACTGAAAGTCCAACAGCTGGAATGACTTCTGAAAGTGCGACAACTGGGGCAGCAACATCGGAAATTTCAACGACAGAGATGACATCTTCAGGATCAACATCTGAACCCACAACTGAGGTTATAACGGCAGTTATGACATCTACAACGGGTACAACAACTCTTGCTTCAACTTCTGATTCTTCAGTGGCTTCAGAGTCGGCAACGTCGACTGATGTCATGCAAAATTCAACAATGATGTCTGAAGTTACTTCAAGTGCAACTGAAGCTATTTCAGCTTCAACAACAGTTGAATCTACTGCTATGACAAGTCAAGTAACTGAAGCTAGAACTGGAACGTCGGAAAAAACCACAACCGGATCTGTAACCACTGAATTGACCACTTCTGTAACTAGTGGAATTCCCATTGTAGCTGAAACAACTGAAAGTCCAACTACAGCTGGAATGACTTCTGAAAGTGCGACAACTGGGGCAGCAACATCGGAAATTTCCACGACAGAGATGACATCTTCAGGATCAACATCTGAACCCACAACTGACGTTACGACGGTAGTTATGACATCTACAACGGGTGCAACAACGAGTGCTACCACGGAAGCTGTTACAACGGAAAACTTAAGTTCCACAGCTGGTCTGACATCTGCGGATACAACAATAGAAGCCTCTACTGAACCAACAACTGTCGCGACTTCAACTGCTAATCCAAGCACAACAGCAGCTAGTCTTACAACAACGATGCAAGCAACAAGTACCGGGGTTGAGACAACGACGGCTGGTTCCTCTACAATGTCAACATCATCAAGTACGACGCAAGCAACAACACAAGAAAGTACAACTGCAACAGCTGGTGGAACGACGGAGATATTGACGACAACAAGTGAACAAACGACGACAATTGATTCACTAACAACCAATGCAATGACCACAACTGCAACGACAACAGCAGGAAGCACAACTGAAGTCCTAACAACAAACCCTTTGACCACAGCACTGAGCTCAACAACTGCAGAGACAGCGACGTTGACCACAACTGCAAGTTTGACTACAACAACCCAACTTGCGAGTACGACAGTAGAGACGACAGAATCAACCACCTTGACGACGACCGAGCTATCCACTACAACCGGAACAACAACTGAAGGTACAACAACAGAGAGCATGACATCTACAAGTGAATCTACAACTACTGTGCTTTCTACTACAGCTGAGCCGTTGACTATCACAACCGATCTTCCAACTACGACAACTGAAGTGCCAACAACAAGTGGAACAACCACTGAAGACACAACCTCTACAAGTGAATCTACGACAACTGAGTTTACGAGTACAACAATCGCTGCAACCACTACAACCGAAATACCAACAACAACAAAATACATAACATCTACGAGTGAATCTACTACTGTCTTTTCTACTACAACTGAACCTTTGTCTACCACAATCGACCCAACAACAGAGCTTCCCACCACAAGCCCTTCCTCTACAACCGATGCTCCAAGTACGACAACGGAAGTATCAACAACAACGACAGAAGTTACAACACCTACAAGTGAACCTACAACTACTGGTCTGTCTACTACAGCTGCTCCTTTGACTACCACGACCGACCTTACGACTACAACAATAGAGCTTGCAACCACAAGCCTTGTCTCTACAACCGATGCTCCAAGTACGATAACGGAAATACCAAAAACAACCACAGAAGTTACAACATCTACAAGTGAATCTACAACTACTGTGCTTTCTACTACAGCTGAGCCGTTGACTACCACAACCGATCTTCCAGCTACAACAACTGAAGTGCCAACAACAAGTGGAACAACCACTGAAGACACAACCTCTGCAAGTGAATCTACGACAACTGATTTTACGACTACAACAGTCGCTGCAACCACTACAACCGAAATGCCAACAACAACAAAATCTCTAGCATCTACGAGTGAATCTACTACTGTCTTTTCTACTACAGCTGCTCCTTTGACTACCACAACCGACCATACGACTACAACAATAGAGCTTGCACCCACAAGCCTTTTTACTACAACCGATGCTCCAAGTACGACAACGGAAGTACCAACAACAACAACAGAAGTTACAACATCTACAAGTGAATCTACAACTACTGTGCTTTCTACTACAGCTGAGCCCTTGACTACCACAAGCGATCTTTCAACTACAACAACAGAGCCTTCGACCACAAGCTTTACCACTACAACAGATTCTCCTACTACGACAACCGAAATGCCAACAACAATCGATTCAACATCTACAAGTGCAGCTACAACTACTGAGCTTTCTACCACAACAACTGATTCTCCAACTACAATAACGGAAGTGCTAACAACAAGTATAACAACAGAAATCACAACCTCGACCTCGGTGCCCACAACGACAACGGAAGAGCCTACAACAACTACGGCAGAAACGACTACTGAAGCAACTACTACTACAACCACGACAACAACAACAACAACAACAACAACAACTACTATACTATACTACCAGAAAAAAAAAAAAAGGACAAGAAAAAAAAAAACAACAAAAAAAAAAAAAAAAAAAAAAACAAAAAAAAAAAAAAAAAAAAAAAACAACAACCAAAAACTAACAACAAAAACAACAAAAAAAACACTAACAACTACTACTACTACTACTACCACGACAACTACGACAACGACTACGACAACAACAACGACTCCAACAACTACAACAACTACACCAACTACAACAACAACAACAACAACTACTACTACTACTACTACCACGACAGCTACGACAACGACCACAACAACTACAACAACTACTACTACTACCACGACAACGACAACAGCACCGACTACAACAACTACAACAACTACGACCACAACGACTACCACAACAACTACGACAACGACTACGACAACAACAACAACTACAACAACTACAACAACTACGACCACAACGACTACAACGACAACAACAACTACAACTACAACAACAACCACTACCACGACTACTACCACGACTACAACAACAACAACAACAACAACCACGACTACGACGAGCACAACAACTACAACTGCCATGACAACTACCTTACCTCGTATGTCATTTGCCTTTCCCATCCCTGAAAGTCTCGTTATTTAGCCTGCCTCTGCTCCAACGTCATACTGGCCCCACCGTTTGGAGCAGTTCCCAATAATACTCCTAACGCGTAAAGTATTTCCCTAAACTTGGTATGCTCAAACTTTAGATGCAATGTCGTCACGGGACTTGTCGGGTGCATTAGTATGAACACGTATGCTAAAAAGGATCAAGACGTTATGCATTATTGGCTCTATGACGAGGTGAGATATTGGCTTCAGCGTTGAGGCAAATTTTTTACCGAGAAAATAGTGATACCCAAAACCGTTCAAATTTTCATTTTTTTCGCTTCCAGAACGGTAACGTGGTCTTTGACTCGGGTGACTATTGTTCGGGTGATGTGTACAGAGTTGCGACGACCTGTGATTGTCGGACATTGGTCATTCCAGGCAATACCATCAATTCAATCTATTGTCTTGTGAGTTAAAGCAAAAGCTATCGTAATCTGCCCGCTAGTTTTCATTCAATCATCCCAATTTTGGTGTCATTAGACGAAGAATCACAGGGTTTAGCCAATCATATCAAAACTGAGCTGATTAGGTGTAAATTTACCAGTTTGATTTCGGTAATTTGTCTAAAATATTGGATTGGCGAATTGAAAACTGCCGGCGATTGTCATATGTGACAGTTTGAGCACTTTCTTCAAAAGAAACCCATTTTGGTGTCAATGGAAAAGCTGTAGAGAATCAAAAATGGAGCTTATATTCAAATTTTCAGAACGATTCAAAAACGGGTTTTCAAGAAATGCCAAATTTACGAATTTTCACAAAACTTGCATTTTAAGCGAAACTACCAAGTGTATCTTTTTGAAAATTTGGCTATAAGCCTAATTTTTAATTCTCTACAACTTTTCTATTGTCACCAAAATGGGTTTCTTTTGAAGAAAGTGCTCAAACTGGGACATCTCCAGTCCTCGATTTTTGAGTCTCACACTTGTCTCACACACAAACCAAAATCCTACTACGAAAGAGGAATCCGCAAATTGCCTGTAAAATGGGCAGAAGTCGTCAATAATAATAGAAATTAATTGGAATGAATTCATGGTTTTACGTTGAATAGATTTTAGTTCAAAGTCCGGCATTTTTCAATTCAACAACCCAATATTGTAATCTGCCCGCTAGTTTTCATTCAATCATCCCAATTTTGGTGTCATTCGATAAGGAATCACAGAGTTTAGCCAATGATTTCAAAATTGAGCTGATTAGATGTAAATTTGCCAGTTTGATTCCGGTAATTTGTCTAAAATAGAAAAAAATGCTTTTAGCTTTTTGCTTTTAGAAAAAGGATTATTATTAAAAGATCAAAAGTTGTTTAATTTCAGGGAATCAAAACGCCTTATTGGAATTGCACAAATTCTGGATTAATCGGAAAAACATGCGCAGCGTTTGGATAAAATAATTTTTTTGCCTGTCCTTGCAATAAATCATGTTACAGTGTCTGTTAATAAAAGGTATTTGATATGATGATCACGAGAAAATCATTTTTATCGAAGAAAAACCTTTCCTTGACTAGAATTGACTTTTCTAGAAGACCTTTCTAGAATGGACCTTTCTAGAATGACTAGAAAGGCCCAAAGTTCCAAAGTTGATTTAATTACCCACAACTATCTAAAAAGCTTGCTGAAGATTGCCAAGGATGGCCAAAGATTGCCACTTTAGAGTTAAGTAAATCAAGAACTTTGACTGTCATTTTCGAACCTGAACACTTTTCACAAGATGATTCATCACCGGACCGGTTTTTCCTCTCTTTTTTCTCATTCCCCCATTCCCTTTTATTTCCTTCTGCGTTTTGCCGTCTTATAAAAAGCGATTTTCAAAAAGTTGTGTCATTTTACAATTACAATCTGTTGACTTTTGATCTTAAACTCTATTTTCTTAAATTTTCTACTTTGAATTTTTCAAATCAAAGTAAATACTATCTATATTTTCTGTTATAGATAGTATTTATATATCTATAACATATAAGTACCAAAAATCATTTCACTAACACTTTTTGATTCGTCACTTCAAAAGTTGGGTCATTCTTGCGCAATTACACCTATCTCTTGTCTTTTTTTCCGTTCCTAAACCCTCTATTTTCTTAGTTTTTCAGTGGATTTTCTTTTTAAATGAACCTACCGTAAATGCTGTAATTGTAAAAACTCTTCTATTTTTCTCTATCCTTTTTCAGACTCTCCAAACAATCACATAAGGGGGGACCATCTAAAATTTAAAAAAATGTTTTTAAATCACTCCAGCTCGATTGGAAATGCTCTAAAACAAACGAAAAACATGTTTAAAACAAGAAAATCTTTTGTCAGCTTTGACCCTTGGAGGCCGGACTCTCGAAAATGATAAGGGACCCCCTCCTCTGATAATTTTTCGAAAAAGAATAATGCAATTACCGTAAATACTCTAATTGAAGCGCATGCGCTTCTAATTTTTCCCTATCCTTTTTCGGGCTCTCCAAAAATCAAAAAAATCCTATAGAAAACGCGCGGATGTGCCCCCCTCTCCTTATAATTTTGTTTCGAAAGTATTTTTGAATGTTTAGATCTTTAGATTCTTTTAAATTTTATTGCCAACCATTCTAGATTATACATACAGCTCATATACACCATTCTAAGCACTTTTAAATTAAACGCTTTTCCAAAGGAAGTGACTTTTTGGGCGACCAATGCGGAGGCTTAGGCTTAGGCCCCTGTAATTGAAGGGCTTAGGCCTAAGCCCCTGTAATTGAAGGGCTTAGGCTCTTCAATTAAAATATTTACGGTAATCCCATTTCAGATGACTCCAAATGTTTCGAGTTATGAGAAAAACGAAGAAACGATTCATAACACACCAATTACTTGGAATCTTATAGAAAAAGATTTTCAAAACGCTTTTCGTACAAAAGCTAAAATTGGAGAATCAAGATCAGCTCGGAGAATAGGAAATGGAATGGTTGGTTCTGTAAAATTAAGAGTTTCTCAAAGAAATCGAAGACCTAAAAACCCTTAGGTAGAGTCAAACGCATGTTAGCGACAAAAAATACTTACCGTAAATACTGTAATAGTACCCCACCTCCATAATGACGGTGCGGAGTGTTGCGTAGTCTAGTTTTGGACGCGTTTTTCTCAACACTGGTTTATGCTACAATGTGCGCTTAGGTATCAAAAAATAGCCCTGAATTTCAGGGCTATTTTTTGATACCTAAGCGCACATTGTAGCATAAACCAGTGTCGAGAAAAACGCGTCCAAAGCTAGACTACGCAACACTCCGCACCTTCATTATGGGGATGGGGTACTATTACAGTATTTACGGTATATGCAATGAGTTTAAAATATTTATGACTGTATTCAAAGCAGAAAAACTAAAGTTTTGCAGTGTTATTGCAAAATATCCCCAAAATTTCAGGGCTACATCTCACAAATTTTACTTGCAAACTTTGATTGGGTGAACGACGAAGAAAGTCAATTACCTAAAACAGCTGTTTTGAAGATTACGATAGCAGTGGAAAGAAAAACCCTCAAAATTTGGAGCGGAAGGACCTCAAAAATTCGATATGAAAGAGGTTGACATAGGAAAATAGACAAATTTTTATTAAGCAAAGCTTAACAGTTTAGCTTCACAACACAGAATTAAAATTTTACAAGCGATCCATTGATCCCTTGCAAATTCCTGAGACTTTGATGCTGCCCAAGTTTTATTGTGGACGATTTTATGGAGAGGAAGGATTGAATGCTGGTAGGAACAATGCAAATCACTAAAACAATCACTTCGCTGCCAGTTCCGGAGTTAGGAGTCTGGCATAACTGACTGACAGAGTTTGACTAGACAGGATTGAGTCAGAGGCTACGAACAGTTCAAATCAGGCTAGAATCAAGCCCGACCAAGATCGAACCAAGTCAGGCTAACTGGTTTGAACCAAGTAAAGCCAGAGTCAGGTCAGGATTTTATGGAGAGAAGGGATTGGTTGCCGGTAAGGGGTAAAGAAACTACTAGAAAACTGGACTCACTTCAAATTTGACTAGACCAAATTTGAGGTCTCTGGCCAGCCTACAGATTCAGACTAGACTAAGCTAAGCTTTAGTTTGAATAGGTCAATCCAGGCTTGAGACCAATAGGTTGCCAGTAGAATTAGTCCAGTTCAGAACCAAGTAAAAGCATACCACGTTTATCTAGATAGACTCGTCACGCTCAAGTTTGACCAACTCAGATTCAAGCCAGACCAAAGTCAGGTTATTTTTCCCAAAAAGCCGGACCAGCCAGAGCCGGACCAGCCAGAGCCGGACCAGCCAGAGCCGGACCAGCCAGAGCCGGACCAGCCAGAGCCGGACCAGCCAGAGCCGGACCAGCCAGAGCCGGACCAGCCAGAGCCGGACCAGCCAGAGCCGGACCAGCCAGAGCCGGACCAGCCAGAGCCGGACCAGCCAGAGCCGGACCAGCCAGAGCCGGACCAGCCAGAGCCGGACCAGCCAGAGCCGGACCAGCCAGAGCCGGACCAGCCAGAGCCGGACCAGCCAGAGCCGGACCAGCCAGAGCCGGACCAGCCAGAGCCGGACCAGCCAGAGCCGGACCAGCCAGAGCCGGACCAGCCAGAGCGGACCAGCCAGAGCCGGACCAGCCAGAGCGGACCAGCCAGAGCCGGACCAGCCAGAGCCGGACCAGCCAGAGCCGGACCAGCCAGCGGACCAGCCAGCGGACCAGAGGCGGACAGAGAGCGACCAACCAGAGAAGGAGACCACCAGGCCGGAGGAAGGAAAAGGGCAAGGGACCAACCAGAGCCAGACTTCGTTGATGTTGACCCTGTTTGACTCATTATGCTTGGGAGCATCGCATAGATTGGCTATTGCTATTGAAGCATCGGATAGATTGGAGCATCTCTTAGATTTTTCACCGTATATCTATCATTTTCATCTAGGCTACATTGCAATGGAACACATCGAAGAAGCTGTAGACAGGCATATCTATCAAAATGTTGATCAAATCGGTCTCCTTGAGGCTTTGGAGCAACTCATAGAGTTGGCCGTGTTTTGTAAGTTCTCAAGGGCAGCCAAAGAAAACTCTTTTAGCTATCAACAATCCCAATAAATTGAATGATTGGCCAAAAATCGGGAAAACTTTGTTTGATCACTTCTTGGCTGCAGATGTATGTGAAAAGTTACTATTTAAAACTTTTGAATGTCAGAATGTTCAAGAGAAACTTGCAACAAGATGTGAGCTGTTTCCTGTTTTTAAATCGGAATCAAATATCTTGCGGAAATATTTCGATAAAGTTTGGGGAGATTATCGAAAGTTCACAGAGCGACGGGAAAATACTTGTGAGTAGACTTTGCTGTTTAAAACCATAAGTCTTGAGTTGTTATTTACTGTTTAAATAGTTGAATTTGATAAGAATTGTTTGAAAATTGGCTTGGTGATTGTCTATTCATTGTCTATTTAATGTTTATTTATTGTCTATTCCAGGTAAAGTCCCAATTCTCTGTCAAGGAGATATTTGGACACCAAACATCTTATGGAAAATTGATGAAAATGGGATTCATCACGTGAGAGCGTTTATTGATTGGCAAGTGGGTCAAATGTTCTGTTTGTCAAATCTAGAGTAAGAAATAAGGCCCTGTCGATGTAGCTCTTTGGTAGAGCGTTCGCTGGGTAAGTGAAAGGTCGTTGATTCGAATCCTGGCGCCGACCTTTTCTTTCGATTTCCAGTCCAAACCCATAAAAGGACCGGCGTGTCCAACTCTAGTGTCAAGTTGATATCACTAAAAATCAGCCTTGTACCAGCTGCTAACAGACCTACACTATGAAAAGAAAGAATTTAAATTTAAAACTCCGATTAAGTGAGTCTAAATCCCCCATTTCAGCTAGTTCACATCGGTTCCCCACTCGAGGATTTGGTTTTTCTTTTCCATAGCGCTCTCTCAGGAAAAGATTATAAAGAGAAGTATTTATGTTTAAAATTTCAAAGATATAAAATCATTTTCAGAATAAATTTTTATTTACATCATTATTATAACACTTTGAAAAGGCGATTAGAAATGACGGAGAAAAGGATGCCCTGGGAAAACTTTGAAGAGGTAAAGCTATTGCTTAACTATTGCTTTAAGCTTAGTAAGTGGTTTTTTTTGAAGAGGTAATGATTACCTAAGCGGAAATCTATTGGCTTAGAATAATTTTCGTATAACTATCTGTTTTCCGTTCAAAGAACAGTACGAGATCGCCTACGTTTACATGTTGGGCATTCTGTGGCGAATTTCGTTGATGATTTTGGAAGAAGAGATCGAAAAGGATGGTTGGTTTAATTCAGATAAGCTTTTAAGGTTATGCTTAATGTTTTAAGGTTTAAAAAAACAAAGATATGATAAACAGTATGATAAACAATTTTTAGCAACATTCATGAATGGAGATGGAGCTACTTTGGTCGGGAAAACTCTGTTCCAAGCCCGAGAAACGAATCGAATACTTGAAAAATACTTTGAAGAATAATTTTTGAAAAATATAGAAGTTTTTATCACAAATTGCTTTGAAAACAAGTTAGCAACAACAATTTGGAAAAACAACTCCTTGACGCTTCTTGAATTTATCCAGTCAACTGCCATTTGTTTGAAAATCACTAATTCTTTACAAGCTTGCCAACTCCATCGCTTTCTCTTGAAGCATTTTGCCGTCAACACATTCGTTTTGACTTCGAATTTGCTTTAGCCAAATAAACACAGAGTCTTCGATTGATTCGTATTGGCTCGTCTTGAATCGCTCCTCCTTCATCGATGGCTCCTCCTTCATCGTCTTGAATCGCTCCTCCTTCATCGATGGCTTCCATAATCGCCGAGAATTCCTAAGAATTGTTGAAATTGTTGATCGCAGTAATTCAAAGCCCTTCGTCAATCAGCCGTTCCTTTCAAAGTTGATTGATCGAGTATTTTCTTCTTCAAAGCCAAATCGATTGATCGACGCGTTCACTTTCCTCGCTCCATCGCCTAAAATATCAGAATGTTCTCAAAAATTAAAGAATAAAAAAACTTTATATGAAGCACACTTAAGATAAAAACTTTACAAGAAGTAAACAAGTAAAGCGTTGTATCAAGGTGATCGTTGTATCAAGGTGTTCGTTGTATCAAGGTGTTCGTTGTAGCGAAGTGTTCGTTGTATCGAAGTGTTCGTTGTATGGAAGTGCTCGTTGTATCGAAGTGTTCGTTGTATCGAAGTGTACGTTGTATCAAAGTTTCACTGTATGCATAAAGCTTTGAGTTGAATTCTATTACGTAAAAACTATACTCTTCCTTAGATATTTAGATTGGGGCAATAGTGTTTACTTTCACTGAAACATTTCAACTAACCCCTCTAGTATTAATCAAAGCCAGCTTTTATTGACTATTTTATTTCCATATTATAAAATTTCTCTTTGAAATGCTTCACAAGATTGCACCAGAGTGACGGGTTTTGTCTTTTTTTTTCTGAAAACTCTTTGCCTCTTCTCTTTTCCCAATATTTTCCAATAGTCAACAGATCAATGAACGCGCTGATAAAAATTTGACGAATTTCTCTATAAATAGATCTAAAAATTGCTGCTATCAACTGCCAAAAAGTAAGTTTGTTTGAAATTTTTTGAAAAATTAATAAAGATTAAAGGATACAGAAATAAAATTAATTAAAATTCATAAAATTAAGCCATGAATTTCAGAAAATGGAGAAATTCGGAGAAATTATGAATTCGGAAAACATTTTGGACACACCAATCACTTGGAAAATCCTTGAGATTGATTTTCAAAAACGTTTTAACTCTTCGGCTGAGATTGGTGAGAGAAGATTGGTGAAAGTGATTGGCGGTGGAATGGTTGGTTTAGTTCGTTGTATCGTAGTGTACGTTGTAACAAAGTTCCACTATATGTATAAAGCTTCGAGTTGAATTCTATTACATTAAAACTGTACCCTTCCTTAGATACTTAGCTTGGGGCAAGAGTGTTTAGTTCATGAGTTGAAATTTATCCACTCAATATTTATTCTCAATATTTTTTAACCTGAAAGTTCTTTCTTTTTCAAGAGCATCAACCGGCTTTGAGTTTTAATATTGGCCAATTGTACATACAAGAGTTAGATTCATTGGAAAGTTTCAATTTTACTAGCAAATTTTAAAGTAAGCTCCAAGTAAGCTTTAATTTGATACTTAAGCGCGCAGAAACAAACGTACTGGTGTCGAGATATGAGAGTTTGTTTGAGAGTAAAGTTAGAGCCCCTAGGCCTCCTAAGCTCCTAGGCTCTTCTACTAAAATCTTTACGGTATTCTAATTTTTGATATCCACTTATTTATTAAATCCATTTTTCCAGGGTTATGTCTCAAAGTTGCTTCTCATCGATTTTGATTGGACTCACGACGTCGACCGTTTACCGAAGTGCTCTGTGGTGAAGATCACAATCGAGTCCCCAGATTTGGACCCACCTTCTGTTAAACCGAAAATCGATGATCCGATCATTATCACTGAGAGAATGGTGAATATCAAATTCCATTTTCAATTCAATCCAACTATTAACAATTCAAAATCAATCTATTGGGTCGGTGAATTGAAAACTGCGGGCTATTGTCATATGTGACAGTTTGAGCACTTTCTTCAAAAGAAACCCATTTTGGTGTCAATGGAAAAGTTGTAGAGAATCAAAAATTAGGCTTATAGCCAAATTTTCAGAACGATTCAAAACCTGGTTTTCAAGAAATGCGAAATTTACGAATTTTCACAAAACTTGCATTTTAAGCGAAACTACTAAGTGTATCTTTTTGAAAATTTGGCTATAAGCCTAATTTTTGATTCTCTACAACTTTTCTATTGACACCAAAATGGGTTTCTTTTGAAGAAAGTGCTCAAACTGTCCGCCATCTCCAGTCCGCCATTTTTGACTCTCACACTTGTCTCACACACAAACCAAAATCCTACTACGAAAGAGGAATCCGCAAATTATTTGTAAAATGGGCAGAAGTCCTCAATAATAATGGAAATTATTTGGAATGAATTGATGGTTTTATATTGAATAAATTTTAGTTCAAAGTCCCGCAGTTTTCAATTCACCAACCTAATATCAACAATTCAAAATCAATCAATTTCAGATGCACGATACAGAACTTTTCTTCTATAAGAGCTCACTGGATTCAAGAAAAGTTCCACAAAATCTCAAAATTCCGAAGTTTTACTGTGGACGTAAATATGGAGAAGATGGAGTGGATGCAGGTTTGTTGGGAAAATGAATACCGGAATTCTGGGCGAATCCGTTTTAAATTTAACTAACTAGGGAAAGGCAAAAACTTCTTGTAGAGATAAAAAAGAGCTTTCAGAATCTCCATGGCACATGCTTGTACGATTTCTAGACAAGAAGATTACAAGCCTCCAAAGAAGGGACACTTTTTTTGTAGATACAGCTTTCGTTTCTGGATACAGTACCGCTCAAAATTATATCACCTACAAAATAGTGTCCCTTCTTTGGAGGCTTACAATCTTCTTGTCTAGAAATCGTACAAGCATGTGCCATGGAGATTCTGAAAGCTGTTTTTTATCTCTACAAGATGCACTATAGTGTTTTTATGACTTTAAGTAAGATCTTTACTTTAACTTTAAGCAAGTTATCCTTTTGAATCAATCTTCAACTTTAGCATCAAGGCTTAATGATGCAATATTATCGAAAAGTAAAACTAAAGAATTCATGCGGGAATTTTGAAGTTTTCCAATACTATTATTAAATTCAATAAAAACACTAAACAAAGATAATTAACACAAAAAACATCCCAAAAACAGTCTGAGAAACGTCTAACGGATTTAGTGGTTAACCCAGAGCGAGGATTTTCTTTTCGGCGTTGTTTGTCTAGTGAGAACCGTTAAAAAACTCCGAAAAACACTTTCATATGGTCAATTTTTTACGCTCTTTTCAAAAATCACAGTTTAAAATTGATTCAAAGGGTCTACCGTAGATAAAAATCGTTCTGAAAAGTACGCAAATTTTCACCTCTAATTTAAGCATTCCAATTTTAGATTAAAAATCATCTTAAATTTTCGCATTCTTAAAAGTCTTATAGTGCATCTTGTAGAGCTAAAAAAGAGCTTCTACAATCTTTATGGCACATGCTTGTACGATGACTAGACAATAGACATGTTCATTTTCGACTTTTGGCTGGGTTTTGGCCGGGTCGGGTCAGCGGGTCGAGTCAAGGTATAATTGCATTCAACGAGAAGGCATTCCAGTGGATTGATTTCATTCCTTTCCGGATGCTTGCTTATTTCGGGCTCAATTTGATCATCAAAACAATGGGAATCTAAGCAAACGTAACAGATTATTTTTTTGAGACAGGCTACTATTTTTGAACAGGATCCGCTCTTTGATGTTATTCCAGACAAACTCTTCATACAAAATACCTCTGCAACTCCAGCATGGGTCCAGAAATATTGCTTCTTGCAAAAACTCATCCTGACAAGCTTCTGCGGTGGCTTTGTTGAGCTTGTCTGTGAACTCTTTGCATATATCGATAAGTGCTTCATCAAAAATCTACTTTTCTTCATTAAGCATAAATTATTCAGAAACTGAGAGGTCGCAATTTAGAAAAGATAGTTGGGGTCAGTCCAACAAAGCTGGGTCGGGGCTCGGGTCAGCGGGTGATCCGGAAAAAAAAGCCGGGTCGCGGGTCGGGTCAGCGGGTCACTTTTGACCCGATCCTACCCGACGCCCATGTCTACTAGAAAAAATGTTACAAGCCTCCAAAGAAGGGACATTTTTGGAGGTGATGAGCAGGCATTGTACATCTTACAAAATTGAGTACGGAGACTCATAATCTGAAATCAAAATCTCCCAAATAAGCTTGCAAGGGCAATTGAATTGAAATTTCGAAGCTAAGCTCTAAAGTGCTATGTGGATAATGGGACAGCCTCTCGACCGGTAGTAAGACCGGGTTTCAGTCCCGATCTTGGTTTTTTTGGCTTTTCTTTAAATTTAAACTTTAAAACTTTACATTATAACTATTCAATGTAAGTAAGAAGCTAACTAATTAGATTTTTAGCAATTCCTAACGGTTCATTTATTTGAAAGTGTTGCCTTAAAGTTTAACTTTAGGCTACATTGCCCTGGAGTACATCACAGACACCGTTCCAAAGCACTTCTACCATAATATACCCAAAAATGGAGTACTTGAGGCTTTGGATGAGCTAGTGAAATTGGCTGCTTTTTGTGAGTTTCTTGAGTTTCTTGTAAACTTTATAAATTCAACCCTTTCCAGCTCTTCAAAATCCCGAATCCCTTGCAATCTGGCCCACCAATCGATACTCAATCCTTAACAATGTCTTGGCTTACTGTAAATTCTATGAGCCGGTAAACTTTTCAGCCTATCAGCTCTACTAATCAAATCTAGAACCTAGAAACGAGATTGCGACGAGTTAGTGAAAAATTCTCTGAATTATTTCATGAAATTGAGAAAATCATCGAGTATTTACCCAGAAATTTCTTGAATTTTCAAAATTTTATGGCATTGAGAAGCTCAACATGTGAGTGATATCACTATTTATTTCTGAATCTCATTTAGGTTTAAAGCCGATGCTTTGCCAGGGTGACATTTGGTCACCAAATATTCTATGGAAAACTGATGAATATGGAGAGTTTCATGTTGGAGGATTGGTGGATTGGCAGGTGCGAGATTCATAATATGCTTTATTCAGTTGAATAGCGACAACAGGATCACAATAATCACCCAGGATACCACTCAAAACACACCCAAAAGATAAATCGATACTTCAAGAAAGAATCACAGAGCAGTCAAAACAATTGCCGAAATTGCGGCTTTAAATCTAGCCAAGGTGGAAACATCACGAACATGAGGGGGTAAAATGTTCCAGAATTCAATAACTCGATTAAAAAAGAACCTGTGGGGGCTTTTAGAGGAAACGGAAGGTTGGCGTATGAGTAAAGGCCCCGTAGGCCCCAAAGAAAAGGCCTTCTGGAGGCGCCCTGTAGAGAGCCGAATTCAAAGAGGCCAGAAAAATGGGGATCGGGATGAATGCCTTTAAATTGTGCAATATATCAGCAATGCAATAAGCTTAACTTTGAAATTTATAAAGATAAAATTGAGAACATTATCAAATTCAAGCATCAACTTGATTCTTTAGTCTTTGAATGCACTTCGAATTGAATTTCGTATAATTTGACTTCTCGTGAATTTACTTGACTTTTGACTTTTACATAAACAAGAGAGCATAAACGCATGACTTTTATAGAAATAAGAGAGCATAAACGCATGACTCTTACATAAACAAGAGATCATAAACGCATCACATTTATCGAATCCATTTTTAACTTAGTCCTGATCTTTATCTGTATAATTTTTGGAAATCCCGATCTTTTAACAGGTCAGTTCAAAGCTTCGAAGCTTTCCTTGGAGGTTTCAAAAGGGAAACACCTTATACCGGGCTGTATGCCAGATTACACGATTACGCGGCCGTATAAAGAACACCTCGCCAGTCACTTTAGTTAGTTCTGTAAAGTGTAAAGTTTATAGTCTTTTGTTCTGTAAATGATTCCCAAATGAGATTTAATGTCAAAAATTTGTGACCCGTTGTTTTCAGGGTCGTAGAACCTATTGGCGGAGTTTATTTCAACCGTTTGCCCCAAAAAAAGTCGCAAGAGAATCGAAATCGAATTGGCTTTGGGTTTTGCATAAGATAGCACAATGAAAAACCCGAATTTCTGAGAAGAACGAATTTTGGTGTTTGTAAAGCATCACTTCCAGGTCACTCAGGTCGGCTCACCGCTCGAGGATCTTGTCTTTCTCTTTCACAGCACACTTTCTGTTAAAGAATATTCAACTAAGTGAAAATGAAAACGATTTTCTTACACACTCAAGTTTAGCTTGAACGATTATATTCAATTCTACTTTGAACAATTGAAAGCTGAAAGAGATTCGATGGATTTGCCATGGGAGAGTCTAGATGAGGTTTATTTTAGCATAAATGCTCTAATAGCTCTAATAGAACGCTCTAATAGATCGAATTGCTCTAATAGAACGCTCTAATAGATAGAATAGCTCTAATAGAACGCTCTAATAGAATGCTCTAATAGATAGAATAGCTCTAATAGAACGCTCTAATTGATAGAATAGCTCTAATAGAACGCTCTAATAGAACGCCATCTTCTCGTACAAATCTCATATAATCTAACTTCTTTTTAGAAAAGCATTTTTTCTCAGCCCCTAAATTTTCCTAACTATACTTTAGTTCCAAAAAATACTAGATTTCAAGGGCTATGATTTGACATTTAAGCGCACACTGTAGCTTAAAGCAGTGCGGAGAACGGGACGTTCAAAGTTAGACTACGTGACTGTACGCTCGTCATTATTTCTATTAGAGTATTTATACTTCTATTAGAGTATTTACGGTGGTTTTAAATCCTCATTTTTAGGAATAATTGCCAAATTTTTTCTTGTTAAGTCATAGTTTTATTTAGCTGATCAAAAGCTACGAGATTACCTACGCTTACATGATTCCGATCCTCCTTCCGCTTACCGTTTCAATGGTTGACTTTGAGAAATCGTGTTCGGGTAAGGAAATTTTATATTTCATAATTTGAATTCAAAATAGAGTCAAAACCTGGATAACAAAAACGCTCACGGGATTTCAAAAAAACCTTTTTTTTAATCGTTTTCCCTTATAATGCTAAGAAATAATCTAAAAACGGGAGTGGGACAAATGCTACCTTTTTTTGCGCACCTTGCCCATTAGCGCATCTTTTTTCGCGTTTTAAAAAAGCTCTAAAAAGCTAATATTAACCAATTTCTATTCCAAAAGTTGTCTTTCTAGGTAATTTTAGGGCGTAGAATCGAAATTTTGACATATCAGAGCTTGTGGAAACAAACGGACGGAGTTATACAAAGAGAAAAATCGACAATTTTCTGTAATTTGATCTAGCCGTTTTGTCTTTCAAATTCGTTCCACACGCTCTGATATGTCAAAATTTCGGTTCTACGCCCTAAAATTACCTAGAAAAACAACTTTTGGAATAGAAATTGGTTAATATTAGCTTTTTAGAGCTTTTTTAAAACGCGAAAAAAGATGCGCTAATGGGTAAGGTGCGGAAAAAAAGGTGCGAAATGTCCGGGTGCGCAAAAAGAAGGTCGCATTTGTCCCACTCCCTCTAAAAACAGAAAAAAAAGTATAGAAAAATAGAAAAATGTGCTCTTTAATACGATCAATGTTTTCATTTACATAAATAAGATTAATTTTATTTTAAAAAACAAGATGTAAAGCGATCTTATGATAAAATTGACACCAAAATAACTAAGGGTAGTTTCTTTGCACAAATTTTAGCTGATATCAATACAAAACATCAAATATTCAATCAAACAAGTTGTGCAAAGTGGCTGAGCGATAAAAGGAAATAAAAGTAGAATGAAAATACTGAAACTTCAAGTATTACTTGTCACAAAGAAGTGCAAATGATCAAAATGAGTGAATAATGAAAGAAAACGAATCCTTTTATACGTTCATTGCTTAAAAAGTACTCTGAATAGGAATAGGTAGACTGAATAGGTGCTCTTTAAGGCTCATTTTAGAATTTAGCTAATTAGTGAAGTGTGGAAAGCCGTAATGTTTGTTATTGAGGCTAAAATTAAACTAATTTTACTAATTAAAATAATTTGTCGGGATACGGAAAAGTCTGTTTGTTAACGAGGTTTTTGCGCTTTTTGCTTTTTGCTTTTTGCTAAGAATTTCGCCATAAGACCTCAATATCTTTTTGCTGTCATGGTTTAACTGTATATTCAAAGCTGTCAAGGTTTAACTGTCTATTTAAAACCAAGTTTTCAAGCTGAAATCATCGAACAATGCAAGGACACGTGGAAAGCGAAAGTGATCCTAATGGCTAAAGAAAGTGTAAGATGTTTGGAAAAACATTTACACAAATAAATTTTTGAGTTATTAAATTATGAATCAGTTTTTGCAATTAAAAATATTGGCACGACTAACATGATAATACAAAGAAGAATGATAAAGAGCCAACAAAGTCTTACTCTTCGCGTCATCTTTCCTCTAGCATAATTGGGCTCGGGCATCGGTGGATGAGAGCCAAGCGCTGAAATTGTTTAAATACCGTATTTACCCAAAGAGACGGTCAGTTGGGCGTGGTTTCCCCGTTTGTGTGGGTTCCTGGGCTAGGGTTTAAGGGTAAACCCACCACAACACGGTTCCACCGCCCCAGACGCCTCTTGATTCACGGGTACACAGCTATCTTCATGTATCATTTCACAGCCCGTGGTTCTTTACAATTTCAATTGTGTTAATTGCATATGATTTCATTGAAATCTTTAGTAGAAACTTTATTGGGACGAGTAAAAAAAGGAAAAGTCAATAGAAAATCAAATTAGATACCAGGAAAGGTTACGGAAGTCGCAACTTTCTTGTCAAAAATGAAAAGGAAACAAAATGAAAGCAACTGGCGAAGGATACGGTAGCCGGGGTGTGGTATAAAAGCTTACCGGTGATTTCCTAGGCTCCCCATGATTGATATCTTAGAAGTCCTACTGTAGGATGAAAAATTTAGGTAGTTAACGATAAGCTCTTGTTCGGAAAAGAGTTGGAGTTCGGAAAACCCTGCTAGAACAATACAAAACCGAATTGCGGTTGTTTATTAGAGTCTAACAGCCTGATAATTTCTTTCGTAACTTGCTGACAATCTTTTAAGATAAGTTTTTTTGCCTCTTGTAATCATTTTACAATACTTTAGAACGTTACTTGCCTCAAGCAAGTTGAGAGAAGTCCAGTTTTTCAGTGAATCAGTAGTTTAGCTATTAGAATTTCAATTGAATACGTGAATAGCTATCTTGAAAGCAAGATGTTTTGTTAATTACGATTATTAAACACTTTAACCAACCCAGCACTCCAACCGTTCTCGGTTGTTCTCGTCTCGGTGCTCGAATAACGATCACATGATTCAAATGCCCGGGTGAGGTATCGCGTTGGGCTGCCTAGATTTCTTCTTTTCAATAAAACACAAAGAAATATTGTGCTTCCATTTAGCACAAAATACATTTCAAATAGCTTAGTTTAAAGTCTGACTTCTCTTTCCCTTTGCAGTTCCCTTTCGAGACGTTTTCTTCGCGCCATTTCTACTCGAAGAGCTGCTTGAAGAGCTTGCGGGTCCAAATTGTGAACTCTTGGCTGAAAAAAAAAAAGGAATAGAATATAAAGAAAATAAGTTTGAGCCTTTCAATCAAAGGAATGGCTTTAGAATCAAGTAGAGAAAATGAATCTGATAATAAGCTTTAGGTCAAACCCAACTAGCCATTGCCAGGACCCTGCTAGACATCATTACAAGCAATTATGCACAGCTAGGTAACTTGGCCTAGTTATGTTTTTAAGTTAGTTATAAGCTAACAAACTGATCTACTAATAGTAAAGGAAATAGAAAGGGTAATTGTTGGCAATTAAAAGTTAATGTGCCCATTTTCCTGCTATTCCTATGTAGCATTTCCTTAATGTGCCCATTTCCTGCTATTCCTATGTTCCTATTTTCCTGCTATTCCTATCTAGCAATAAGCTATGTACAATAGCTAGAAGATTAATAACAAAAGACGTCTATTAGGATCTGGAATTAGATTAGAATACTAATACTAATTAGAGTGCTGGAAAAGGCATAGTAAGAATAGCCAGAAATACTTTAAAATGTTATGGCTACATGTTTGCCATTACAGGATGCGGCATAGATAGCGTTGCGCTCTAAAAGGATGATTTTCTCAAAAAGCATAAGCGTTGACAGTTTTTTTCGTTTAGATATTTAAAATCTACGAATATTATTTCAGTAGATTGATGAGTTTGTGTAAATTTAATACTTCATTGATTTCATATAAGAAAAGGTTTAAAGGAATAAAACTACTCTCGAAAAAAAGGAATTTCTCAAAAATGTGACCATTTTTAAGCCCAGATAGCCTCGGATTCAATAATGAAGCACAACTTTAACTCTAATTTTATAGTAATTAACTTTAAAAAAGTATTAATGGAGAAAAAGATGAAACAAGACGGTTTTTAAAGACCCCAAACTCGAACTTAACTGTTTTTAAGTATCGTGCCACATAGCTTTTTTTGTACTGATTGGTTATGGTTGTTAAAGTCATGTTTTTAAGTTAGTTATAATCTAACAAACTGATCTACTAATAGTAAGGGAAATAGAAAGGGTAATTGTTGTCAATTAAAAGTTAATGTGATCATTTTCGCCTAAGCAACATAGCCTAAGCCACATAGCTTTATACTGCTTGGTTAGGATTGTTAAAGTCATTAAAAATGTTACGATTCTTCTATTTTATGTAAGATTACGCGTAGATCTTATGATTAATTGTTGTTTCTTTGCTTAGGTTAATGTATTGTCTTAGAAAGTTAAAAAGATGCATTAAGCGCAACACTATAAATGCCGCACCTTGTGCAGTAGCTATACGACTAACTAGCAAAAAACCTATCGATGTAGAATGTGGATTTAGATTAGAATATTAATACTAATTAGAGTACCGGAAAAAGAGTAGTAAAAATAGCCGGAAATACCGTAAAATGCAATGGCTAAATGCTTGTCATTGATAACTTTGATAACCATTGTCAGACTAAGACTAACTTTCCCCTGCTATCCCCCACAATCTAGCAACAACCTACGTACAGTAGCTAGAAGACTAACCAACAAAAATGTATCGAATTAGAAGCTGGAATTAGATTAGAATTAGAGAACTGGAAAAAGAGTAGTAAAAATAACCGGAAATACCTTCAAATGTAATGGCTAAATGCTTGCCATTGATAACTTTGATAACTTTACCTCATCAGTCTCATCTTCGACGTATGCTGGAGGTGGTTTATTCTCCGAAAAAGATGAAGTACTAACTGAAAAATGCTAAAAAAATCCAATAAATTCATAGAATTCAAAGTTGACAAAGTTTAAAACATTTAAAACATTTAAAATCCAAAATTCCTGAAACAAACCAAAGTCTGGATACGCTGGTGGAGGTCTACTCATCCTTCAGAACCTTCAAAAAACTCAATATTGACCAAAAATATGATTTTTTTGAAGCAATAAAAATTTTATTGATGTTTTCGGACCAGAAATCACACGGTTTTTCTTTTAAAAAAAAGGAAATTCCTTATCACGAAAAATTCCCCAAAATTTTTCCATCTTCTTCACCTTTTTCTCATCACAAAAGGATAAAGAAGCTTAGATTATTTTTGAAATTTCTTTACATCAATAGGATTTTAGAGAAAATCCGGTAAGAAATGGTGACTGTTCACAGATTTTCATTGAAAGGCATGGCAGTGATTGATCGCTCTTTGAAGTTGACTGTTTCTGACAAAGAACTCTGTTCAGATTCAAGATTGCAAAAACTATGATGGAAAATAGATCTATTCAATGAAAAGATAGATTAATAGGCAAGTAAATTAGTTATTTGTTGAGCAAGTTGCAGTTTTTAATGTTTTAATTGCATTTAATTGCGAGATCTGTTCCGCAATCTTGGTTCAGGATATTCCTGGTCTCTCAAAAAGTGTCTGCAACGAAAGGCTTTCTGAACAATGGCCTTGCAAAGAACTTTACTCGAATGCTAAAAGTGTGAAACACCATTGCTAGCGCTTTATTAATGATGAGTTAATTTTTTGGAGAACATGGCCTCACTATTAGGTCGATCGAGTGCTTGATCTGATCGTCTGATCATTTTGTTTTGGGCCTGAGTATATCAGCGGCCAAATTTAGCTAAATTTTTGGGTTCACCAAACTTTCTTGGTGAAATTCGAGTTTTGCTAAACTCTCTTTTGATCGCTCTTTGAAGTTGACTGTTTCTGACAAAGAACTCTGTTCAGATTCAAGATTGCAAAAACTATGATGGAAAATAGATCTATCCAATGAAAAGATAGATTAATAGGCAAGTAAATTAGTTATTTTTTGTGTCATCTTCCTGGCACTGAGTGTTTTTTCTAAAATAGGTGATTCTGAAAAGTTAAAGCATTAGATTGCCTTAATTAAAATTTGCCTTAATCACAAATTTTCCCTATTTTAAGTACTCCTTTGCATTTCCCCTATTTTAAGTACTGGATTTCAGGTTTTGAATGAGACCCATTCGCACATCGGCGCGAAATAAGGCAAAAATGCGTTTTCTATCGGATTTTTCTGGGAGTACCTTTTTTAGATGCGGAAAATTGTGCTGATTCCGAATCTGAAGGAATTTTACAAATCCCTCTGACAGAAATTTTTTAAATTTAGGTTTAGCGGTTTTTTGGTCATTTTGTATGGGAAATTTTGTGGTACCCTGCAGTTTGAAGCTCGTAACTCGACAACGAGGGTCTAGAACCAAAAACGAAGGGATAAGTTTTATTCTAGAGACTCTTACGAACATTTTGATGCAAAAATCATCAAATTTGCTCAACCCTACAAAAAGTTATAACATTTTTGAAAAAAGAAATGAGAAAATCTAAAAAATTCTCTATTGCACAATTGTTTTGTTCAAAAGACCAATGTAGCTATGTATCGTATTCACTCAAAACAAAGGTTTGCATAAGGAATATGCAAAATAATAGCTCAAGTGCGCGGGAGAGCCGAACCAACAACCCCATACTTTGGTGTGGGATTCATGTGGCGCACATCGAATCCGCTACTATAGGAAAACACTTTTGACTTAAAATCAAAAATCCGAATTCGGACAATTCTTAGTTGTTGTCCAGACAAGAAAAATCGAAAGTTTGAGGAAAATCCCCTACTCACAAGAAAGTTATTACGGCGTAAAGTTTTACGAACAAAATGTTAAGGAATTCGTCAAAATTTAAAGAAATTTTGTAAAATACTAAAAACATAAGGAGAAACCGTGGCCGTTAACCGTTAAGGCAAATTTTAATTAAGGCAATCTAATGCTTTAACTTTTCAGAATCACCTATTTTAGAAAAAACACTCAGTGTCAGGAAGATGACACAAAAAATAGCGAATTTATTTGCCTATTAACCCATTCGAAACCGCAGCGTTTTTTCTTTTTTTTCGTCTGCGGACCAAGCCCTTTTTTGACATTTTTGACTCCGAAGCAGTTTATCCAGATGGTTGGAAAGATTTAAGAGAGTCTCCTACACCATTTATTTTTGATGAAGAACGATTTGGATTTGACTTCAGTACTTTTCAAGATCTTATCGATTATTGTTCTTATTTTATCGACGACGAATTAATCAATATGTTAGTAGGCGAGTCTAATAAACATGGAAAAAGGAAAACAAACTGGCAGGATTTCGATGCAAAATCTTTCAAGCTCTTCCTGGCTTCAAATGGGAATCGTCAAATTACCGAGGATTCGTGACTACTGGAGTAGCAGGCCTGGATTAGGAGGATTTTCCCACGTGTCCCACATTATGTCAAGAGCAAAATTTGAATCTATTCTTCGCAACCTGCGTTTTTGTGATAATGAACTGGATCCTGCAGGAGATCGGCTTTATAAGATTAGAGCTATTATGGAACATTTCAATGCAAAACCAGAGACTGCATTGATTCCGGGTAAATATGAAACATTTTTTTGCCCACGTAATTTGTAGATCTGCTACAATTGGAATATACATGTAATGCTGAAAAACAGCAAAAAAAAAAAAGCAATTAATTGAATGAAAATAGCTCAATTAGCGCCGCAGCGAATAATCGCTGCTTACCGTTCCTGAGTTTTTGTTGCAGCGATTATTCGCTGCATAAGTTTCGAATGGGTTAATATGTCTTTTCAAAAGGGATCCACTCTCTTTAACTTAACCCAAATTCTAGTCCACATCCGTTTATACCTAGGAACGAATAATTGCCTATTCATTAACCCATTAAAAACTTATTTAAAGCCTGGTCACTCAAAAAGTGACCAAGTTACTTTAGCTGAAGAAATCTCTTATATTAGTTGAACCCCACCCTGATTTTTTTGTCAAAAACTTTTTGAAATATAGTCAAGTTTATGAAAAAATCTGGGAAGAATTCATGGCTTGGTTTTTGAGAAATCACCGTGCAAACTTTTACTACGAGCTTTCTTGTCAACTTAATAATTTGGTGGACCCGAGCCCTGATCATTGCTTGATGCCCTGCTATTGCCGACCAAATTTCTATTCTTAAAATTAGACTTACAGTTAAAATTTGATTGCTGGAAAGCTTTTGATTGATTGCTGGTACTGGAAAGCCAGTTATGCTCTACCAAAAACCTCAGACTTTGTATATCCATGTTCCGATTCATCTCAGTGACTTAAGCTTCTAGCTTTCAAATATTCCATGGAGTTTCACTTTTACCAATCTTTGTTCAACATCATCACAAAATCCTTGTTGTTGTTTTTCTTTTCTAAATAATTTTGAATCATTCAGACAAAAATTAGCGCCAACACTGGGTCCAATTGCAAAGCGATGTATTCCTGAATCAGAAAAGCGAAATTGAGTCTCACAGACAAAATTTCTCAACCCCAGTCAACTTTTTCTTTTAATTTCATATCTTCAAAATGTCCCATTCAGTGATTTTTGCTTTTCTGTGCCTGGCTGTTGGAGCATACGGTAATCGGTACCAGTCTTCGCTAGCCAAACAATACCATTTCAGCTTGGCCATCAAGTGATTGGCGTTGTTCTTAAAAGATAGTGGCATCTCCAACTCGTGATCTGAATCGTTTTTTGAGACGCTGAAAACGAAATAATCTCATCATATTGTTCTCAATGTCTCTTTCTTTTTCTATTCACTTACCAGATAAAGATTAATGAAAAGATCTCGATAGTATTTTGTCACAAAAATAACGATGAGACAATTGCCGGAAGAATGCAAAGTGGTTATCATTAGTGCATAGGAAAAAATTCTGTCTGAAAAGGACACTGTATAAATAGGAGTTTTAAATACTTACTTGTTTGCTTATCTTGGACAAGTGCTGATAAAAATATTATAATCAAAGGTAGAAAACATATTGTCACCAAAAAGATCATCTAGATATTTTTAATGACACTTTTTTTTACAATTAGTTTACGTGAGTTTTTAACTAGGGAATTTTGTCAAGTCAAGATTGAGTTTTCACATGAACCTTGGCCCATCTGATAGAATTTTCATCGGAGATTCTGAATCTGCTTTTAGTTTTACCGGAACCCTTGATGAAAAGGAAAACTCGATCTTGGCTTGACAAAATTCTTTAGTGAGATTATAGATCTGTGAACACAAAATCGGTCATTCGATCCCCTTTTTGAAACCTAGAGGTCGAGATAAAATTTCCAAGAACAAAGCAAAGGCGAAAAATTCGAAGACAAATTCTATCAACATCACCTCTAGACAGCCCGACTTTTCTTGCTGCACGGATCGAAAAACTGGCTACTCGTTGGCAAAAGTGCATTGATTCTAACGGTTGTTATCCTGATTAATTTGATTTTTTTAAAATAAAAATTTTTGCAATTGGAAATCAGTAAGAAAAATGCAGTCATTTTCCGCAGTACCTAATAAATATCTTCCGAGAATCCACTCATGTACCTGAACTAACGAAACTTGTAATAATTGTTGATGCATTGTTTGTATCTTAATACCCCATGGAGGCCCGAGATGAGGAAGTTTGTATAAAAGAGTGAGAATAGCAATGGCCCAACTAAAAGCTTCACTTTGAGACAATTTATTTTTATTTCATTATTTAAAGTTATTTCGGTATTACTTAACAAATAAGTTGAACGTATTTTTGGTCGAAAGTATGAACTCGACAGTGACTTTAATTTATTTAAAAGGTCAACCTCATCGCAAAGACCACGAGAAGTCCCAATAATGCAATTGACAGGGGGAAATTTGATTCGTTTAGAAGAACAGAGCAATCAATTGAAGCTTTGATCTAAGAATTGTTTAATTGTATTTTTCTCTAAAGATTTTTAATATGAATAAAGTTACCCCATTATTTTCGTGTATTTGATAAGGAATCAACAAATAATCAAGGTAAAAGAAGATTATGATCGCCAAAAGAAACACGATTATGTAAAAAACCTAAGAAAATTAAGGTTTTTCAAAATTGATTTCTTTTCATACAGAAAATATTCGTCGAACTCGAATTTTCCATTCTGGAGGCGATATAGCGAGACATCGAAGGAAAAAATTATACGAATGTAAAAGAAGATGAAAGATAGTGAGAAATAAATAAATGTTCTAGAATTTGTAGTTAACAAGAAACAATAACCACCTCATCTTACAGCAAATATGATAATCTCCGTTTGACTGAAATTTATTGAACTTGCTGAAATGATGGTCAAAGATGGGATAAGGACAGGGCGAAAGAAGGACAAGGTAATCGTGATTGATTTGGAACATAGCTGAAATGAGATGTTAAAGGGGGTGAGAAATTTTTATCGCCGATAACTATTATTTTGTTTTTATTTGATGCTTTTTATACAAAAAAAGCAGAAGCAATTCGGTTGATTGCAAGATTGTTATATTTGCGGGAAAATTTAAGGAGGCCGAAGTAAAGGAAATTCGTGAACAATCAATTGAGCAAGAAATGAAATTTGCCGTAGCAGCCGTAAGTCGATGTTCATGTCCAAACGATAAAAGGATTTGATGATCGACACAGAAGTTTGTAGAAGGTACAGAAACTTGTTTGGCCAACCTTGCAATCACAGCAGCCGCTCAAGTCGCACAGATTGGCCACCCTAATTTGGCTTCCTCTGAAATCGCATAACCGACGCATAATTTTCTCTCTCTCTCGCTCTCTTACGATCAAAAACGATCATTTAGCTTAAAATCAACACAACATTATCTTTGACTTACAATGATTGCAATTTGAAGCATTCTGAACGTTTGAATATGATCTGGAGCTTTCACACAACTGAATATACCAATGGTGAGTGAGCAGATAAAGCCATCGATTGGAAGTGGAATTAAATAAAGAGTCTCGAGAGTTGAATATTCTGACATTTGAGTCTGATGGTGGGAAAAGTGAGCCAAATTTGACGGTTTCTGAACCCAAAAACTAGAGTGGGCGAATTGGAAATAAAAATGGAAGCAGGTGTTTTTTGGGAGTCAGGAGACAGCTGCAAACTTTAAGAAATGGTTTTCAGCCTGTGATGAACATTTGTTAAACCTGACTGTTTTACCCTAATTTTAGTATTAGTATACTTCATAAATATGACGCGAAAAATCGTGTCAACTTTTGACATGAGCTGCGACGAAAATCAAGTCTTTCGCGCGGTGTCCGACTTCAAGAAATGCGGCAGCTTTACGAGGACGGTTTTTTTTCTGCTATAGATTCCTTAATTTTAGCAAACTACCAGGGTAAATTTTACTTTTTTTAGTAAAGAAATAAAGAAATGGAGGAACAAAAATGATTAACGGCCATTTTCTGTACAGATATACTCTCTCTCTCTCTCTCTTATAATAAGTAACGATCAAAAACGATCATTTAGCTTAGAATCAACACAAAATTTTCTTTGACTTACAATGATCGCAACCTCAACCGCAACCGGATCTCAAGGTATTTTTTGTAGCGTTTGTTTAATTGCTTTTGTTTAGGGAAAAGGGTTAAATGTTATAAATTTTATTTCACTTGTTGTGATTAGTTTGCTGATTTCCGTTTTGCATAAATAGTTCGAAATGAAAAACTCATTTGAATCGAGCCATGTTCGCAGAAACCGATTACAAATTGTACACGGCTAGCGCAAAAAGTTTCATTCGTAATCGGCTAGCTGTTAACGAATCGGCTAGCCGTTAACGAATGATTCGCTAGCGGCTGAATTTCGTAAACGGCTACGACATATACAGGGTGGCTGAAAATTACGTGCGCCAAAGAAAACGCCATAATTTAATTTTCTTTCAAAGAAAATGTAAAAATATTTATTTATATAATAGTTGTAACAAAAGCATTTAATAATCACAAGAAATTTTCGAAGTGGCCTCCATCCGCTTTGATACAGGCTTCAATTCGCTTCTTTACAGAATCGATGGTGCGGCGGAGATAATTTGCATCTAAGTCGTTCCAGATTTTGATCAATTCTCGACGTAAATCATTCAAATTGGTGATTTTCCTATTTCTCAATTGTTCTTCCATAAAACCCCAAACCGAAAGGTCCAACGGATTGAGATCCGGGCTGTTTGCAGGCCATTGATCCTTCGTCAAAAAAGAGCCAATTTTGGTTTCGAGAAAGCGAATTGTTGTTTTGGCTCCGCCCAATCTTGTTGAAGGGCCAAATTGGGATGGCTCCTCTTCCAGGGCACAACAGCTTTCTCGTATATGGGGTTTTTCTTTACATTTAGGGCTTAAGGGTTGTGCTTTTGTATTGTTTGTACCACATTATTTGTGTGAATAAAAATGTGTTTTTTATTCCTTTTTTAGAAGAGATACAAGAGATACAAGTGTGACGAATTGGCACTGCTCTGCAGTTAGTCAAAATTCAATTTCAAATTGAGCTTTATTTCTTATAAACGTTTTTCAAAAAGAAAATCTTGGATCTAATCATGTAAAGAACTCATTTTTCCACTTACCATAATCAACGCATACTTTGCAAGCGGCTGAATTGAATCAGATCCACCACAATGAAGGCGGCGCACGAGGATTCGACAATCCATCATAGAAGCCATATCTCTAAAAGGTTTACTGGATTTGTTGATAATACATTTTTAACTAGGCCATTAGTTGTAAGAGCAAAAGTCAGCTCGAGACCTGACTAAACTGGTTCTATAACTAATAAACATTGGAATAATCCGTTACTTAATTGAAAAACGAATAGATTCTTTCATTATCGAGTGTTCTGTTGTAGCTTTGTTAAAACAAATTTGCAAGTAGAAATTTCTCCTTTAGAACCTCTGCATATCATGCCCGCCATAGAAGTAATTGACGGAGCAGTGCACCTTTTCACAATTGAGGTTTGTGACGAATTGCCACTGCTCTGCAGTTAGTCAAAATTCAACACACAACTTAAAATTCAAAGCTGATGGATAAACTACCGTAATCAGCCACTAGACGATATTCAGTTGTCCTTTAGTTTGTGTACTTGAAAACCCATTATTTAAGCTTTGTTTTGAGTCGGTTGTGTGCGCCCTTTTTTTATTCATCCCTTTTTTCTCACGCCAGTGTTGAAGTAATTTTGATAGTGCCAGGTTGCTCCAGTTTGAGCGAAGTTTGCCCTAATAAGGGAAAGCTTTGATAAATTGTGCGTTTTCAAGACATCTACCATTGAACCACACCGAGACACGGTCTCACAAAAAGTTATAAAGATCAAAGTATAAATATATTTCTTACAACAAGATTGATAAATCTTCAACGCGTTGCTTTTAGAGTAGGATGATAAAATGTAGCTGTATCATTGTTATCACCGTCAATTAGAATGTATACAATAGATACAATGGTTGTTTCAACTATAGAATGAATACAATAAATACAATGGACTATCAAAAGTGAGAAAAAGTCAATACGAGTCGAGTAAATGCCTCCATTGAATGCTTTCTAATTAAAAACTTTCTGGTTCTTTACAAGCTTTATTTCAATCATATTAAAGATGTATTAGAAGTCGAGAATTGATTAATTATCACAAAAAAAGCTGTAAAGACTGAGAAAGTAACTAAAAAAAAATTCTTTATTAGAACATATAAAGCTTTGCTTTATAGGCTTGTATCACTAACCATCATCATTGTTGTTATGACTATGACAATAAGCATATATACCGCAGGCTGAAATGTCGGTGCTAATTTTGTCTAAGGTGTTACAGACTGCATTAAATTCAGGTTTAAGAGTTTGAAACTCACCAATAAACGGGACAAGGGGAAGGCAAAGGACGAGGATCAAGCAACCAATCAAGAACTTACGAACACCTGGAAGCACTTCCAACAAACATCCAGCTCCACGCAATGGTGTATCGGCTGAAAGAAAGCAAAAGATTTATGAGAAGAAAGATACCAAAGGTGAAGCTGAAGCGCTTACTACTGTATCTTGTACTTGAAAATAATCAGTTCAATCTAAAGGCATTTCAAGAGTGTGCTATTTCAAGAGCTATCCAGCTTTCCAGTTCTTCCGGTTCCGTCCGGATTTTGATTTTGTTACCGGATCACTATCCAACCGTTCAACTGTCCTCTCTAACCATTTTTATACCAACAACAACAACCAACAAGTCCTGTACAACTGTCTAACCGTGCTGATTCGGTTCAAGCGGTCCAATCATTCATTGGACTCAGAAAAACGGTGGTTTACTAGGCCAAGGATTTAGGCCCGGTGAATTTATCTGGTCCGACTCGGTCCAAAATACCGTGAACCGGATTCAACTGGATTTCCGAGATAACGCTGATGTCAACGTTACTGACCTGTATTGGATCTTCTTTTCTCGGGCTGAAGCCAGTCTTCAAAAATGGTATCAACGTCTAGCACAATTGTTGCTTGTGAAGGTGGGTGAGTGACCAAATGCACATTTCCATTTAGATCAATGGAGTAAGCTGTAGGGTGTAGCATTAATGATGCAACGTCTAATTGGAGCTCATTGTCAGACATCAATCCACGAGCGGATTCCATAAATGTTAGAGAACAAGGTCCGCTTTTTAAAAGTTTCTAAAATAGAAATTTCAATGTTACAACGATTTTTAATAATTTCTTACCTCCAGGGTTGACTGGTGGGTGTCAGATTTTCAGCCTCCTTAACCTGTGATCTGTGACGTTTGACAAAGCGACTTCTCAAGTTTAATCAGCATGGAAATTGTGGGAATTCTCAAATTCTAAACTTGTTGACCGGTTGAAATCGTGATGATGCATACGACTTATTTCAATTCTCATTGAATGTTGAAAATCTTTTCTCACTTTTCATCTTGACGTATCTGAATAACTGGACCGCTTGTGAATCATGTGAAATTTTAAAAGCTTTATTCTAAATATCAGGCATTACACTGGGAAAATACATTTCTTTGTTGGAGAGTCTAAAAGAATCGACACGTTCCTCCAGTATCATCATTATGACAAGCGTAATGAACTAGCCAGATGGCTAAAACGTGGTGTTAGTCTTGTTAATGAGTTCAAGTGTTGATTAGTTCTTGGTTTCTTTCAAAAATCACTCAAAAACCTTTAAAATTCGAAACTCACCAAGAAAAGGCCAGCAACATGGGCTGAGGATAAGTATAATAATAAGATATATTCTTGAGAAAATCCGGATAAGAAATGGTGACTGTTCACAAATTTTCGTTGAAAGGTATGGCAGTGATTGATCGCTCCTTGGAGTTGAATGTTTCTGACAAAGAACTCTGTTCAGATTCAAGATTGCAAAAACTATGATGGAAAATAGAATCTGTCTTTTCATTGGATAGATCTATTTTCCATCAAAGTTTTTGCAATCTTGAATCTGAACAGAGTTCTTTGTCAGAAACATTCAACTCCAAAGAGCGATCAATCACTGCCATACCTTTCAAATGGAAATTTGTGAACAGTCACCATTTCTTATCCGGATTGTCTCAAAAATCCCAATTTAGAAGTTTCGAAACTAATCTAATTTCCTTTATCTTTTTGTCATGAGAGAAAGGTGACGAAGACGGAAAAATTTTTACAGAATTTTTCATGATAAGGCATTTTCCTTTTTTGAAAGAGAAGCCGTGTGATTGCTGGACGGAAAACATCCACAAAATTTTTATTACTTCAAAAAAATCGTATCCTTGGTCAATATTGAGTTTTTTGAATATTCTGAAGGATGAGCGGACCTCCACCAGCGTATCCAGACTTTGGTTTGTTTCAGGAATTTTGGATTTTAAATGTTTTGAATGTTTTAAACTTTGTCAACTTTGAATTCTATGAATTTATTGGATTTTTTTAGCATTTTTCAGTTAGTACTTCATCTTTTTCGGAGAATAAACCACCTCCAGCGTACGTTGAAGATGAGACTGATGAGGTAAAGTTATCAAAGTTATCAATGACAAGCATTTAGCCATTACATTTGAAGGTATTTCCCGTTATTTTTACTATACTTTTTCCAGTTCTCTAATTCTAATCTAATTCCAGCTTCTAATTCGATACATTTTTGTTGGTTAGTCTTCTAGCTACTGTACGTAGGTTGTTGCTAGATTGTGGGGATCGCAGGGGAAAGTTAGTCTTAGTCTGACAATGGTTATCAAAGTTATCAATGACAAGCATTTAGCCATAACATTTAAAGGTATTTCCGGTTATTTTTACTACTCTTTTTTCCAAGTACTCTAATTAGTATTAATATTCTAATCTTATTCCAGATTCTACATCGATACCTTTTTTTGTTAGTTAGTCGTATCGCTACTGTACAAGGTGCGGCACTGTATAGTATTGCGCTTCATGTATCTTTTTGATCTAAAGCTTATTATCAGATTCATTTTCTTTACTTGATTCTAAAGCCATTCCCTTAATCGAAAGGCTCAAACCTATTTTCTTTATATTTTACTTTATATTCTATTCCTTTTTCAGCCAAGAATTCAGAATTTGGACCCGCAAGCTCTTCAAGCAGCTCTTCGAGTAGAAATGGCGCGAAGGAAACGTCTCGAAAGGGCACTGCAAAGGGAAAGAAAAGTCAGACTTTAAACTAAACTGTCTGAAATGTATTTTGTGCTAAATGGAAACACAATATTTCTTTGTGTTTTATTCAAAAGAAGAAGTTTAGGCAGCCCAACGCGAGACCACAACCGGGCATTTGAATCATGAGAACGTTATCCGAGCACCGAGACGAGAACAACCTAGAACGGTTGGAGTGCAGGGTTGGTTAAAGTGTTTAATAATCGTAATTAACAAAACATCTTGCTTTCAAGATAGCTATTCACGTATTCAATTGAAATTCTAATAGCTAAACTACTGATTCACTGAAAAACTGGACTTCTCTCAACTTGCGTGAGGCAAGTAACGTTCTAAAGTATTGTAAAATGATTATTGTTCTAGCAGGGTTTTCCGAACACCAACTCTTTTCCGAACAAGAGCTTATCGTTAACTACCTAAATTTTTGATCCTACAGTAGAACTTTTAAGATATCAATCATCGGAGTGGCTATCGGCGATCGCAGGCTTGCAGCATATGTTGTAGCAATGTCTTATTCCACATTTCGCCACAATCGCAAAGCTGTAGAATATTTATTATTATTATACTTGTCCTTAGCCCATGTTGCTGGCCTTTTCTTGGTGAGTTTCGAATTTTAAAGGTTTTTGAGTGATTTTTGAAAGAAACCAAGAACTAATCAACACTTGAACTCATTAACAAGACTAACACCAACGTTTTAGCCATCTGGCTAGTTCATTTCGCTTGTCATAATGATGATACTGGAGGGACGTGTCGATGCTTTTAGACTCTCCAACAAAGAAATGTATTTTCCCAATGTAATGCCTGATATTTAGAATAAAGCTTTTAAAACTTCACATGATTCACAAGCGGTCCAGTTATTCAGATACGTCAAGATGAAAAGTGAGAAAAGATTTTCAACATTCAATGAGAATTGAAATAAGTCGTATGCAACCGGTCAACAAGTTTAGAATTTGAGAATTCCCACAATTTCCATGCTGATTAAAATTGAGAAGCCGCTTTGTCGAACGTCACAGATTACAGGTTAAGAAGGCTGAAAATCTGACACCCACCAGTCAACCCTGGAGATAAGAAATTATTAAAAATCGTTGTAACATTGAAATTTCTATTTTAGAAACTTTTAAAAAGCGAACCTTGTTCTCTAATATCTATGGAATCTGATTGTGGGACGTTGTCTGACAATGAGCTTCAATTAGACGTTGCATCATTAATGCTACGCCCTACAGCTTACTCCATTGATCTAAATGGAAATGTGCATTTGGTCACTCACCCACCTTCACAAGCAAGAAGTGTGATAGACGTTGACACCATTGTTGAAGACTGGCTTCAGCCCAAGAAAAGAAGATCCAATACAGGTCAGTAACGTTGACATCAGAGTTATACGGTCGGAAATCCAGTTAAATCCGTTTCACGGTATTTTGGACCGAGCCGGACCGGACAAATTCGCCGAGCCTAAATTCATAGCTTAGTAAACGACTGTTTTTCTGAGTCCAATGAATGATTGGTCCGCTTGAAACGAATCGGCACGGTTAGACAGTTGTACAGGACTTGTTGGTTGTTGTTTTTGATACAGAAATAGTTAGACAGGACAGTTGAACGGTTGCATAGTGATCCGGTAACCAAATCGAACCGGGAGAACTGGAAAGCTGGATAGCTCTTGAAATAGCACACTCTTGAAATTACTTTAGATTGAACTGATTATTTTCAAGTACAAGATACAGTAGTAATCACTTCAGCTTCACCTTTGGTATCTTTCTTCTTTTAAATCTTTTGCTATCTTTCAGCCGATATACTCTTGCCTGTAGGTGGATGTTTTTTGGAAGTGCTGGCAGATGTTTGTAAGTTATTGCTTCATTGCTTTATCCTCGTTCTTTGCCTTCCCCTTCTCCCGTGTATTGGTGGGTTTCAAACTTTTAAATCTGATATTAATGCATTCTGTAACACCATAGACAAAATTAACACCGAAATTTCAGTCTGCGGTATAATTGCTTATTGTCATAGTCATGACAATGATGATGGTTAATGATACAAGCCTATAAAGCAAATCTTTTATAAGCAAATGTTCTAATAAAGAATTTCTTTAGTTACTTTCTCAGTCTGTACAGCTTTTTTTGTGATAGTTAATCACTTCTCGACTTCTAATACATCTTTAATATGCTTGAAATAAAGCTTGTAAAGAACAATAAAGCTTTTAATTAGAAAGCATTCAATAGAGACATTTACTCGACTCGTATTGACTTTTTCTCACTTTTGATAGTCCATTGTATCCATTGTACTCATTCTATAGTTGAAGCAACCATTGTATCTATTGTACACATTCCATTTGACGGTGATAACAATGATACAGCTACATTTTATCATCCTACTCTAAAAGCAACGCGTTGAAGATTTATTGATCTTGTATCTCTTCTAACAAAGAAATAAAAAACACATTTTTATTCACACAAATAATGTGGCACAAACAATAGAAAAGCACAACCCTTAAGCCCTAAATGTAGGGAAGAAAAACCCATATATATGTCGTAGCCGTTTACGAAATTCAGCCGCTAACGAATGAGGGTATTTCCGGGCATCCAATCAAAAAGTCACCCACATAAAAAATGTTCATAATACATATATTTTATAATAAATTTTTGAAATTAGCTCATTTGGTTCAGTAAAAAAAATAATTTTTTTGAGCCCCCAAAGTTTAGGTTCAAAAATGCCCTAAAATGGCTAAAATTGCTTTCTTGGGCGTGTGTTTGGGATCGTTGCCAGCCTAGACGGTTGATGTCAGCAAAAGACGTTCTTAATTCCCACCTGGAAAATCCAGTTTTTAGGAAGAGTGTTTGAATATGGCCCAACCACATTGTCTAAAATTTCATCCACGTACCTATGTTGATCCATAATGCCTTGAACACGATATACAGGCCCGGTACCTTCAGCAGTCATACAACCCCAGATCATGACTGATGTTGGGTCATGCTTCAACGTGGCCTTGGTGCATTTTGGACTAAAAGCCTCGCCCACGCGACGTCGAACATACATTTTTCCATCGGAACCCATCGAATTAAACTTTGATTCATCTGTCCATAGTACCTGGATTTCAAAAACAAAACTTTTTTGACATAATACAAATGACAAACCTTGCTCCAATCATCGTCAGTCCACGACAAATGTTCTCGGGCAAATTTTAGACGTTCCTTTTGGTTTTTCTTGGAGATAAAGGGCTTCTTTCTTGCTACTCGACCCATCAATCCATAGCGATTAAGAATTCTTTGAACCGTTCGCACAGTGACACTTCTTGCGAGGCATTCAATAGTTTCAGAATGAATATCAACGGCAGTTTTTTGTCGATTAGCCTCAGAAAGTCGATGAATGATCCGTTCTCGCGGGACGTAGTTTTTCTAGATCGTTTCCGTATCTTATTCTGAATAGATCCTGTTGTTTCGACATGCTTTGCGGCTTTCACGGCAGCAGCTTTCGAGATTTTCAGTGCGCAACCAATTTCCGCAAAATTCTTGCCCTCTTTTCGTAATTTCACAACTTCCTGTCTTTGAAATGGTGTGATATGAATTCCTCGTCCCATATCTAAAGAGAGACAACTTGCAACAAAACTAATTAAATCGAAAATTTCGAAAAAAAGCAGATTTCAAGATCGGTTCTATTCCCGCTATAATGGGGTAGGCTGAAGAAAAACTAAACTATCAAGTTACAGAGAAAGAACTTTCAGCTAAGAGCGGTGCCATTGGAAAGCTAAGATAACATTAAAAAAAATAGCTGTTGATGTTTTTTTGAATGGGTGTGAAAATAATGTAAAATTCGTGGTTTTTGTGCAAATGGAGCATCGGTTCTATTTAATTGTCCGCCACTGTATATATATGAGAAAAAGCAACCAATAATCTAGCCATCGGACCTCTGACCTTCCGACTAAGATGCAGGGCTCTTAGCCAATCGACCATGGTGATGAACGACCAGAACCTTGAACATTTGGGTCATTAAGAGCTCTCTCCTCGAGTCTCAGCCATTTCCTTGTAAGTCTAGAGCACCTTGATTGTGAATATATTAAAATTAATTGAAATCGGCAATCTGTTTCAGTCAATAGATCTGAAAATAGAAAGTTTTTACATTTCCAATGTATATTCCAATGTATCCAATGTATATTCTTATATATTCTTTCCAATGTTGATACTCAACTTGGGAGAGATACGTCATTAAAATTCAAGATTAGACCTTAAGTTGCCGAAAAACGGTCACTTTCAGTCAACTCTAGAGATAAGAAGTCCAAAATCGACGTAACATTGAAATTTTCTTTTTATTTTAACTTTATAATCTTTAAAATGGATCACTTTCCTCCGGATCGGGTTGTGACCGAAAATCGAAGTACATTTCTTGAAAATGCAGGTCAATTTACAATTAGATTCAATGAACCATTATCAAAGTTTTTCAAATTTCACATTCAAGATCCAATACTAGACTATTTTGATAACTTTCAGTCCAAACAGTCAAACAATCGCAAACTTGCAAATGATTCATTATTATCGTGCTTCTCCTGAGTCCATGTTGCTGGCCTTTTGCTTGTGAGTTTTGTATTTTCAAAGCTCTGTTTTATGAACGATGTACCAATTTACAATTAGATTTAATGAATTTAATTGGATCACAATTTGGCTGTATTCTGAAAGATTCTAAAAGAATGACAGTACTTCAAAGTTTTAGTATGCTGGTTATTTCAAGACGGAAGTAATAATGAAGATTGTTGAAGGACAAGATCCCATAGATTTTCAACAAAGAATTCACATATAATTCATTTGATCTAGTCACTTTTCCAGCTAAAAACAATCGTTCATAGTCGAATTTTGTGATAAACATTTCTTCTACTGCATCTTTACTGTAATGATTGATGCTCGAAATAAAGCTTACAAAAGATAATACAGAGTGTTCAATAATTTTGAAGACTTTTGAGTTTGAAGCTTGTTTAGCGCTTCCAAAATCGGTTTAGGAAAAAAATCATTAAGAAATCACTGGATTACCGAAAAAGTGACTTAAACTTGTTCAAGTATATGTTTGATACGTTTTTTTTCTTTTTTAACATTAGATTTGTACAAAACGAGCTCTAAACCTAGTGATTTATTGGTCCCCATAAATATTGAACACCATGTACTGTTCTTTTAACACTCAGACGATGCTGAGTCACCTTGAGTCAATGCTGACTCACGCTTGGCTACCCGTTCGGACCACGTGACTCCATACTGAGTCAGGCTTGGTTACCCGTTCGACCACGTGACTCCATACTGAATCACGCTTGGCTACCCGTTCGGACCACGTGACTCAATGCTGAGTCACGACTTTTTCTCGTGAATGGCTGGATCAAGCTTAGCGTCAGCCGGGACCTAAATTCCATTCCATTGTATAAAGTTTTTGGTTATCTAGAGTTCTTTTATAGAGAAAGTCGACTGTATCTAAACTTTCTTAGACAGCTTCAAGCAAAAAACAATCAGTCAACGAGGCAAAAAATGAAAAAATTGAAATTGAAAATCTTATATTCTGAACGTTTCATTCAACTTGAGAAAGCTGCTTGTCAAATTTCATGATTCAAGGTTAAGAATACCAAAAAAGTGAACATCTCTCTTTTCTCCCCATCAACTTGCTCTACAGATAAGAAAACCGACAAAAAGCGTTGTTACTATGAAATTTATATTTCAAGGTTTTAAGTTATTAGGTTGATGCAAAAGTCTTTTTCATTTTTTTCGTACTTCTGTTAAAAAGTAACAAATTCACCAATTAATCTATAGTTTGCTCTATAAAAAAAGTGTTTTTTTGTTCAATTTCCATCTTTTTAAATGAATTTCGGCTCACTTTCAAGCAAATTCGAGAGTGAAAAACGCCTTTTTCGTAAAAATCTATAAAAAACTCTACGGAAAAATTGGCTGAATGAATTTCTCTGAAATTTTCTCTGAAATTCAAACTTTTTTTTCTCTATCTTTTATCTATTGACACGAAGATAGGTTTTCTTTAGCTAAGGTGTCTAAACCGCATCATCGAGTTAGCCCTTTTTGACTACCCGACTTCATACTCTCAAGAAAATCCAGGCATAAAATATTTTTAAACCCGTTTTAATGTTATTTTGCAGAAAAATAATTGGTTTTTCTAATGAAATCAACCCTAGTTTAATTGGTGCCTTTGTTGGCTTGAAACGGCAGACGAAAAAAATGAAAAAGACTTTTGCATCAACCTAATATTTAAACTTTCCAAGCCCTCTAATATTTAAGCCAATTTTTAAATAATGTCTGAGCTTCCAATAGACATCTTGTCTTGACAGCTTTGTCTTCCTACACCATTGATGCACTTTAGATAAACAGTAAATTATATTCAGCGAAAAGTATACGCAATTTGAGCCAAGAGAGCTCAACAAACAGAAATGCAACAAGTTTTCTCATCCCGTCGTTGCTATTGTGTTTTTGCCCAGTTTTACTTTTCATTTGTTGATTTGACAATGAAAATGTTTGCATGTTACTTTTTCTCACACATTGGTCATTTTTTTCTAAAACTTGCGGTCAAAATAACACACAATTTAGTAATTCTAATGCATCAGCGGACGTCAAGGTAATACAAGGTGACCAAGGATTACCGCAACAACTTTTTGGAAGAGTATCTGGGGAATGACTAATTTATTTCAAAAGTGGCAAGTGTTATACCGAGAATTATAGCCGTAATTCTCGGCAACATTTATCTACCAAAAACATCCCGATTGAACTTATACAACTCATTTAACGCGCTTGAATGAGCGCTAGTCGACATCTCTCCGGCGAATCTGTCATTTGGCCACTTTTCTATATGAAAAAATTTCATTCGGAAAAGTTTTTCTCAGTCAAATTTGTGGTAATTTTATCCAAAAAAAAAATTGTTTTTAACAAATTCATAGCGCCAGAACAGCTGGTATAACGAGATACGCATATGAACTGAATATCGAAAATACTCCAATTTTGCCTTTTCCCCTGTTCCTTGACATCAACTTGAACCTTGACATCAAGAGCTTGACATCAACTTAAATTTTGGTTATACGAGTTTAGCCAAAACATTTAAGTGTGATTCCTAATGTTATTAAGTGATATTAAACGCTATTTTTGCATTGAAGAAATATTGAAAAGCTTTTCTTAACAATTTTTAATAGAGAAAAATGGCCAAATGACAGATTCGCCGGAGAGATGTCGACTAGCGCTCATTCAAGCGCTTGTTAAATGAGTTCTATAAGTCTAATCGCAAAGTTTTTGGTAGATAAATGTTGCCGAGAATTAGGGCTACAATTTGCTATATAGCACTTGTCGCTTTTAAAATAAATTAGACATTTCCCAGATACTCTTCCAAAAAGTTGTTGCGGTAATTCTTGGTCACCCTGTACCTTATTTCTGAAATTCCGGTCAACAAGTTCAAGAATAAGAAATTTCACATTTTCAACTTTTTATGTGAATTGCTGATTTATGCCGGAAAAGCTGACTCTGTCTCTGAAATCTCTGTCCTTCCCTTCAGTCTACTTCGGAGATCTGAATAAATCCCGGAACATTGAACGTTTTACCTTTTAACTTTCATTTTAAAAGCTTTCCAAACAGCTTTCCAGCTTTCCAACATTTTCTAATACCTTGAGTCCTTTGCCTCAATTTGGGAAAACCCTAACTCCAACAGCTGAAGTAGTTATAAATGGGCCGATTCAATCGAATCGGGCTACTAGAATTACTCCAACTAAGCCAATTACCGTACCACTACCCCGGCATCATAAGCCGTGGCTTTGGTGGACAATATCTATTCAACTTCTTGCTGCTATTCAACTTCTGTTTTAGTTGGTAAGCTAATGATTTAAGAAAAGACTAAAACCAGCTTAAAACTTTTATTAACTTCGCTTCGGCTATATCTAACTATCCGGGAATATCTGAATTCCGGATATTGGAACTTTACAGTACTTTTTAAAGGTTTTTAAAGTCATTTTTGAACATGAAAAGTGAATATTTAGATTTTGGACTTTACATAAGTACCTTTAAAGTTTATTCAATAGGCTTATGTTTCCCTAACGCTTAAAGATGAACAAAAATGTTGTATTGTTTTAGATTCGTAGACTGTAAATGAAAAAGACAAAAAGCCCAATCGTTTTCAGTTAGTTCACCTTTGGAAGTTGCACAGAAAATAGAAATTAAAACTCGTACAACATTTCAAGAGGATAAAATTTGGCAGCGGGACAAAAGATGTCAGGAAAAAGACGTCAATTCACCGAGCCGGAGACACCCGAGACTTGTTATTGTATTGTTTTCCCCTTGATAGGTGCTAAAGATATCCTGAAAAGATCTTAAAATGAAGAAAACAGTAAAAACTTGTTGCAACCAGTTAACAAAAGAAATGTAAAAAGACCTTAATATCAGCGTTTGCGCGTTCTACAATTTCCTATGCCGAATTTTGAGGTTTCCCGTGAACCAATTTGCAATTAGGTTAAATTATTCTTTGCGTTAACTCTCAAATCTTAGATTACTCGATATTCAAGCAAGATTTGCATTGCATATTTCACATTTTTACGCAATTGATTCAATAAATCTTAATCGGGCGCCTGATTTGAATACATTCTTAATAGGAAGTGACATCAATTCACCATGCAAGTTCTGTAAATGTTTGTGTTTCGGCTTGAACAATCACCGATAGACAACCAGCTGTCATTTTTTTGTTCTGCAAGTTAAAATATTGCAAGCATTATATTATATTGCAAATATAATAAATAATGATTTCTTTTCTCGATTAAATAATTCTCCTAAAGCCTAATTTGTTGTAATCACGGTGATAGATCGCATAAATGAGATTTCGTGTTCGTGGATTGAGCATGATTTCATGACGGAGAAGCCTTTGACGGCGTTCGCTATCACCTCCATGTCTAGTGTTTGATCGAACCAAGTGACGAAGGGCCTGGAATTCATTTTGAATTTGTTTTAGGTTGACAAAACGATCGCTTCCTTTGCTCAATGATTTCTTAGAATCCAAAAAGATTTTTCGGGGGGTTTTTTTCTGCAAACAAAACACCCATTTCAAATTTCTGAGCCCCTATTTTCCTGAAAAAAAATGGAGAAGAAAAAATTTCTATGCTCTACGATTTTAAAAAAGGAAAATCAGCCGCTTCGCTATGTTTGATTGAATCAAGTGACGAAGGGCCTGGAATTCATTTTGAATTCATTTTATTTAACAATAAGTACTGCGTAAAAAAGCGTGACAAACGCTAAACTTATTGATTTGCTTTAAGAGAATTGTCGAAAATATGACAAATTCTCACAAAGAGCCGGCTGGAGCTCGCGTGGGAATCTCGATATGCGGCACATCTCGTAGAGCTTGAAAAGATGAATCCAATCATGTAAAAATTGCTTATGAGCTTTGTAAGCACTAAAAATGGCTTACAAGTTTTTGCTACATAGTTGCGTTTACCATGCTCATAAGCAATTTTTACATCATTCGACTCGTCTTTCCAAGCTCTACAAGATGTTCTATACCGCATATTGAGATTCCACTGCGAGCTCCAACCGGTTCCTTCTCAGTAACTCACCCTTTTAGCGACATGCTTCGGTATTCGAGCCCTTCTGAAAAGACGACGAAACTGTCGATACATGTCTTTTCGATCATTTGAATAGCGAATAATGTAAAAGTTTTGTCGCTGTTCATCAAGATTACAGAATCTGAAATCTTGTTTTCAATTTTATCTTTCAATTAGATCTTATTTTTCAATCTTATTTTCAATCTTATTTTTCAACCAATCTAATTTTTCTGATATCAAGATCACAAGTCAGATTTTAAGGCTTTAATTCTCCGATGAAGTCAAGACAAAACCTTATTGTTTAAAATTGGATTTCGATAAGAAAAAGCTGTACCCGGATTGTGGAATAGCATGATAGTAGAGAAGTCGGAAGTCTTGTCCTTGCAAGAGATCCCTATTCCTGTGTCGGAAAAGCTGATAAAGCCAGGCGGTAAACTGGTGAATATTGCGATCACCACACTTTCTCAGATTCCTGAAAAATTCTAGAGTCAATGGACCTGAAATGTCAGTGTTCTTTCATGAGGCGCTTTTCGTAAACTCAAGGGGCTTCAAAAGTAAGAAAGCCAAGAAAAAAAGTAAAAAAGCCACACTTTCTCAGATTCCTGGAAAACTATAGAGTCAATGCACCTGAAACCTTTTCTTTACAAAACGCCTTTTTAAGCCAGATCCAGACCGGAAAGCTTTTGTTTTCACACTTTTTCAAATGATCTAACTTAAGTAGTCAAAAATGGGCTGATGGAGAGTTGATGATTTAAAGATTTCCATCCAACAAACCTACCTTGGTGTTCAAATAAAACACGTAGAGAATGTTTAATTATGTCTACACTCAAATTTTCAAATCAATCTGTTCAATCGTTTTCTCTGGATGACGTTTTGTCGGTTTTGAACAGAAAATGGGTTTTTTTATGATCCCGCTTTTCATTATGGGTTCCAGACGAATCTGTAGATGTATAGGGCTTTTATATAAAACTTCTATGGAATTTCGAGCTCGCAACAATGATAAGAAACAGCCGACTGTTTAAAAATGCTTGCCATAGCATGTGCATTGACCCTAAACAAGCGTTAGAATTTAAGCTAAGCTTACATAGAAATATATTCTTAAAACTCACTCGCAAAAGTGTCCATACAAAGAAATCAAACGATCAACCGGGTCTCGAATGAGAGTGAATTTGATTGGATATCGCGGCTTTCGCCAAAAAGCCCGTCGATGACCGGGAAACCAGAGATTCTTGGCACATTCACTAGATTGAATTGAGCTAATATTTTGGTATTTTCTCACTTTTCTCCGGTTTGATTCATCGAAAAGACTCGTTTAAAAGAAACGCCTCTATACTCACGAAAAACGTCACATAAAATCGTGTGCGTGATCGTTGAGCCGGTTTTTGGAATTTGACAATATTGCAGACCGAAACGAGTGTTTTCCTGGAAAACGTATGCATGTATAATGCTTTAAAAAACAACCAAGAAAACCAGAATCCCGAAATTTGCTGATCGAAAGCTGCCGGATTTTAGCAAATTTGTATGACCGCGAATTGTAGCACCAACTTTTTGGAAAAGTATCTGGGAAATGTCAAATTTATTTCAAAAATTTCAAGTGTTATTTAGAGAATTATAGCCGTAATTCTCGGCAACATTTATCTACCAAAAACATCCCGATTGGACTTATACAACTCATTTAGAAAGCGCTTGAATGAGCGCTAGTCGACATCAACCGAAATTTCGGTTATGCCAGTTCAGCCAAAATAGTTAAGTGCAATTTTTAATATTATTAAGTGATGTTAAACGATATCTTTGCATTGAAGAAATTTTGAAAAGCTTCTTTTAACAATTTTTAATAGAGAAAAGCGGCTAAATGACAGATTCGGGGAGATGTCGAGTAGCGCTCATTCAAGCACTAGTTAAATGAGTTCTATAAGTCTGATCGCAAAGCTTTTGGTAGATAAATTTTTGCCGAAAATTAGGGCTACAATTCGCTATATAGCGCTTGCCACTTTTGAAAGAAATTAGCCATTTCCCAGTGATTTTTCCAAAAATTTGTCGCTACTAATTCCTGTATTAACCAATTTTAGCAAATGCCGGGTTTTTGATATGTTCTGATCTAACAAATGAATGTTTTAAGCCTTAAATATAATTCAATGTGACTCTTAGAAGTATCCAAATGACCTAGAACTATTTAAATCATGATGGAGAGCACTAAATTTTGAGAGCAATAAAAAAAACAAGTTCAAATGTAAACTTTGACCAATTTACAACAAAAAAATCTCATAGTTAGTAAAAAATTTTCTAAAAATGTTTTCAATTTCACAAACCAAAGCTGGGATCTGGCCGACCAATGTGGGTAGATACTTGACTTCTGAATGTTACTCATACTAAAATTGAAAGCAAAACTCACTAAATCCACTCAATTGCCAAGCTTGCAGCCTTTTCTTACATTTTCCAAGTTGAAATAGAAAAAAGATAAATATTATCGAACATCTCATGGCAAAAATGGCAATGAGATTCGAAATGAAATTGATTGAGGAAAAAAACTTGAATGCCGCATCTTTTTACAAAGATTGAAATAGAAATGAGCGCTGAAAAATGGATCGAAAAGTCGAAGTCGAAGGAAAGATTGGCAATAAATACCCACTTGAATGAAAAACGAAACGCGGTTGCCACGTTTTTGAGCTGAGCCACGAGATCAAGGGCAAACTGAATTGCTTTACAGATAGAAAGGCTTTGAACACAAAAACGCACATTTTGCCAGGGATTGTGCAAAGCAATGCAGCGCTGTTTTATCTCATTTTAAGGTACTTGTATATTGAGTATCTTATAGTTAAGTAAATGTTAGTTTTAGATAAAATCAGAATATTCTTGGTTCACCTTAGTATAGCTCTGCGAAGCGAGCAACACAGATTTATCTGGTGACGTTAAATTGCCAGCATTGACATTTTCGAGATCAAAAAAGATAGAAAGGGATGTTGGTTGTGAAGTATACAGAGTGCGGCATATATAGTGTTGCGCTTAATGCATCTTTTTGACTTTCTAAGACAATACATTAACCTCATGCTCATGGAGAGTCATGCTTCCACATGCAGCCCAAAACATGACTCGAGAATGGGTGTTTATGCAAGACAACAACCCCAAACACACAGCAAGGAGCATCAAGAAATGGTTTGCCGATAATCATGTTGGTCTTTTAGAGAGGCCTGCTCAATCGCCAAATCTTAATCCGATTGAAAACATGTAGAGTCAAGTTGAGAGTGGACTAAAAGGTAAAAAATTTGCCACCGGCGATCTTCTTTTTGAGGCTATTCAACAAGAATGGAACAAGATCCCAAAAAGTCATTGAGAAATTGATCGAAAGTATCGAAAGTTGATCGTGGTCAGTGATCAAAGCTAATGGTGCTCCGACTAAGTATTAAACTTGTTAATCACTTTTGTTGCTTTAACCGTTATTTTTTTAATAAACTTTATTAAACAGTACTTGTTCTTAAACTTTTGTCCGGCTAGAATACCGGCTCTTTCCTGTAAAGTCTCAAAGACTTTTTTTGTATTTAGATTTGTGATCTGTTATAAAATGCGGTTAATTCCTGAAATTGAGACAAACAAAAATGCTTTTGAAGACCTAAATGAAATTCTTTGCCTTCTAAAAGATATTAAGCTATTTCCATAGCTTGACGTCATGTTTTTAAACTTTTGTCCGGCATTGTATAGTGTCGCGCTTAATGCATCTTTTTGACTTTCTAAGACAATATATTAACCTAAGCTAAAAAACAACAATTAATCATAAAATCTACGCGGAATTTTACATAGAATAAAAGAATCGTAACATTTTAAATGACTTTAACAACCCTAACCAAGCAGTACAAAAAAAGCTATGTGGCAAGATGCTGAAAAACAGTTAAATTCGAGCTTGGGGTCTCTAGAAATCGTCTTCTTTTATCTTTTTCTCTATTAATACGTTTTTAAAGTTAATTACTATAGAATTCAAGTTAAATCAGTGCTTTTTAAGCATCGAGCTGAATTCGAGACTATCTGGGCTTAAAAATGGTCACAATAGTTAGTCGTATAGCTACTGTACAAGGTGCGGCATTTATAGTGTTGCGTTTAATGCATCTTTTTTGACTTTCTAAGATAATACATTAACCTAAGCTGAAAAACAACAATTAATCATAAAATCTACGCGTAATTTTACATAAAATAGAAGAACAGTAACATTTTTTAATGAACTTTGCCAACCCTAACCAAGCAATACAAAAAATGCTATGCGGTACGATGCTGAAAAACGGTTAAATCGAGTTTGGCTTCTCTAAAAGCCGTCTTGTTCCATCTTTTCCTCCATTAATACGTTTTTAAAGATAATTACTATAAAAGTAGTACCTTTTAAGCTCAATTATTGCAAATCCGAGCTTATCTTGGCTAAAAAAATGGCCACATTTTTGAGAAATTTCATTTTTTCGCAGCAATTCGTTTAAAGTCTTATCTGAAACGAATGAAGTTTTAATTTTTTACACAAAACTTATAAATCTAGTGTAAAAATGTTCGTAGATTTGAAATATCTACTTAACTCTTTCGGTTTTTGAGAAAATTATCCTTTTGTAGAGCGCCTTTTGTAAGTAAATATTTGTTTTGTGATGATAAAATCTGCCCGTAATTTTACATAGAATCGAAGAAATGTATTGGGTTGGGGAGAATGAGTCGGCGCCAAACTTTAAAGGGACTTTTTTGCACACATAAAGCCTTCTTTAAACATACGGTTGGCCAGATGGCCGACCGGTTAGGAGTCTTGTCTCTTAAGCGGAAGGTCGAGGGTTCAATCACTCTGGCAAGATAAAAATGTTTCTTTTTCCCACCAAGTGGGTTTTTTCTTTCACAACATTTGGGTAATAGGGGTAAATAGGGGTGAGAACGGCCGCAGTGCCATAAAATTGTGTGTTTTTTTATACGTTTGGTTTCATCAAAAGGATCCACTACTTCTCTACAAAATGACTCAAATACCAAAATGGCTAAATGCTTGTCATTACAGGATGCGGCATAGATAGCGTTGAGCTCTAAAAGGATGATTTTCTCAAAAACCAAATGAGTTGACAGTTTTTTCGTTTAGATATTTAAAATCTACGAACATTTTTTCACTAGATTTATGAGTTTGTGTAAATTTAATATTTCATTGATTTCATATAAGACTTTAAAGGTTTAAAGGAATAAAACTGCTGTCGAAAAAAAAGAAATTTCTCAAAAATGTGACCATTTTTAAGCTCAGATAGCTTCGGATTCAATAATGAAGCTCAAAAAGCAGTAATTTAACTTTAATTCTATAGTAATTAACTTTAAAAACGTATTAATAGAGAAAAGATGGAAAAAGACGGTTTTTAGAGACTCGAATTTAACTGTTTTTCAGCATCGTGCCACATAGCTTTGTTTGTATGGCTCGGTTAGGGTTGTTAAAGTGATTAAAAATTGTTATTGGGTTGGGGAGAATGAGTCTGCGCCGAAAATCAAAAAAATGTCTAAAACTTCTAGCAGAATTCGTCAAATAATATGCGTTTGATATCAGTAGAATGGTTAACTAATTCTCTACAAAATCACATTTAAAAGAAAATTCAAACAGCGCCTCCGCTCAAGAAAAAGCCATTTTTTCACAAAAACTACAAACTGTGATCTAGAAAAAAACCATTGGTGGGATCTTCCTGCAAATTTGGCAACTTAAGTAATTGAATGTGCTCTATCTTTTTTATATAAACACCAAAGGAGGTTTATGTGGAAGAAACTGTTCAAGCAATGAGTCGGACTCTTTGCCATTTTAACCAGCTGCGTTTGGAAGTTCATAAACTCCACGAAAGAAAAGCTTTGTGGAATCTCTCAAAAGTCATTTTGTAGAGAAATAGTGGATCCTTTTGATGAAACCAAAAATATGTTTAAAGAAGGCTTTATGTGTGCAAAAAAGTCCCTTTAAAGTTTGGCGCCGACTCATTCTCCCCAACCCAATACTTTTGCTACCAAAGACGCATTTCTTGAAAGTACGGGCGCTTTGAAATGAATGAAATACTAAAAAACTTTTGCGACTAAAAAAATAACATTTTAAGGTATTTCCGGCGATTCTTACTACTCCTTTTTCAGTACCCTAATTAGTATTAGTATTCTAATCTAATTCCAGAGCCTAATATACGTTTTTTGTTATTAATCTTCTAGCTATTGTACGTAGCTTATTGCTAGATTGTGGAAATAGCAGGAAAATGATCACATCAACTTTTAATTCCCAACAATTACCCTTTCTATTTCCCTTACTATTAGTAAATCAGTTTGTTAGCTTATAACTAACTTCTATGTCTAAACGAAAAAGCTGTCAAATCTTTTGGTTTTTGAGAAAATCATCCTTTTGTAGAGCGCCTTTTGTAAGTAAATAATTGTTTTGTGATGTACATTACTCAGGATCAACTTCATCTATAGTATGTTGCCGGTCCGTCTCGGGTTTGACCAACCGACCTTCGGTCACTTCGACTAAAAAATGTCATTAAATTCTTTATTGGCAACGATCGGTTTTCTACCTTGGATTATATTAGTTTTTTTAACCATCTGTTCAAAATTCTCAAACAAGTACCGTAAATACTGTGATAGTACCCCCACTCCCCTCGTACAATCGCGTAGTCGCAAAAGTTTTTTAGTATTTCATTCATTTCAAAGCGCCCGTACTTTCAAGAAATGCGTCTTTGGTAGCAAAAAATAGCTGAAATTCAGGGCTATTTTTGATACCTAAGCGCGCATTGTAGCATAAACCAGTGTCGAGAAAAACTAGTTCAAAGCTAGACGACGCAGCACTCCGCACCGTCATTATGGGAATGGGGTACTATTACAGTATTTACGGTAGGTATTTAAAACGCCTATTTTGATGATTTCAATCTAGGAAAAATTTTCGCTAATGGATAACCACTTTGCATTCTTACGGGAATTGTTTTATCGTTATTTTTGTGACAAAATAATATAAAGATCTTTAAACTTTATCAGGTAAGTAAATAGACAAAGAATAAGACATAAACAACAATTTGATTAAACAATTTCATTTTCAGCGTCTCAAAAAACGATTCACATCACGAATTGGAGGAGATTATAATTTTGTTAAACCGCAACAACGACAATCATCTGTTATTCAACCCGGCCAAGCATAAAAATTCAAAAAAGAACCATCATGATTCACTGTCTTTCATTTTCTTCAGCTTAGCTCTTGTCTAAACTTGGCTTCAGAACTGGATAACAAGCTTTTAAGTTCGGATGAAGCCTCTCAAGGCAGCTTGAGCTTAGGCTAAGCAAATAAAACTGTTATTGGACAATTTGCAATCTCGATAACTTCTTTTAATCATTTATTAGATTGATTAGATATTATATTAGCAGATTAGAACAAAAATGGGCAAACAGATAACAAAAATAATGCGATTTCTGAAGACAATCTATTCAACCTCGTCATTCACTGGACTCCATCGTTGTTCAATCCAAATTTGACGGTCTCTAGACATACACAAGTAATTTTCCAAGAAAAGTCAAAACTTATTTGATAACAATTTGAAGAGCTATAACTATAGCTAATCCGTACCTGAGATAGCAGTAATACGTATAGATTGAGCGTAGAATCCAAAACATTATCGGAATCCCGATCAAAACGATACACGTGCAAGCTAAAACAAAAAAAATCTGTAGAATTTTTAATTGCCTTTTTTAAGCACTTAATGAACAAAAGTTTTTTAGGCTTATTTTCCCAAGATTTGCCCAAAGATTATATTAGTTTCGTGTGTTTTAGAACCGAATAGAACCAAATCCATGAAACTCACCAATCAACGTCGCTAGCAATTGCTGCTTTTCCTCTTTACGTGTATCCTCCATTTGACTGAAAGTTTGCTTTCTTCAATTCCAATAAATTTTTAAACCTGTAAGCTATTATGAACAAAATCTCGTTCGAAACCAAGATGATTGTCGAGGAAATTGTGGAGGTAACCTGAAGACAAAGGAATTTGAGGTTTTAAGGTTTTTATGATTAAGACTCCGTCAAAGGCGGCATTTTTCAATTCTTGATCTTTTTAAAAACAACTTATCACGAATTGGGTTAATCAGCCTCGCCGCCATGGGTGACTGGCTAAGAGCCCTGTATCTTAGTCGAGAAGTCAAGGGTTCAATCCCGTCGGGTAGATTATTGATTCTTTTTTCCCATATGCAGTGGTCCAAAAAAGTAATGCCTCATTTGCAAAGAGTTAACAAAATCTTTTAGAATCAATTCTTGGTTGGTCCTCCTTTTGCTTTTATCACTTCATTGAGTCGATCCGGCAAGGAATCCACGAGATTCTTCAAAAGAGTTTGGGGATGGAGGCCCAGAGACGTTGGATGTGAACCAATAAGGCGGCCTTCCAACCGAATTTCTTTCCCTTGAGCCACAACTTCACAAATGGTTATATATGCTTGATAACGTTCATATCCGGTGAGTAGGGAGGCGAATCAATCAATTTGACTCGACTTGCCGCAAGCCAGCCCGGAAGTCGTGCTCGTGTACCATTTCAAAGACTCACCACTCGTCCCATCATCATCATCCTTGACTTATGTTTAGGGTCGTTATCCTTAGCTTAAGGAGGTTCATAGAACGCAAAAATAAAGAGAATAATCAAAGAAAACATGAATGGGGCATTACTTTTGTGGAGCTAATTTTAGGGGTAAATGCACTCTTCCACATCGTACTTTTGATTGGAAAGATCTCAATCAAAAATCTATATATTAAAAAAACTATAATACTTAGTCTTTAAAAAAAATATATAAATATCTTCAAACTTTTTAACAAGTTTTGGATGATTTTGGACGGCAATTTTGGATGGCAATGGGGCATTAATTTTGTGGACCACTGTATATGGGGTTTTTTTTTCTTCTCTACACTTAGGACTTACAGGTTGTGCTTGGATATTGTTTGTACCACATTATTCGTGTGAATAAATGCATTTTTTAATTAATTACCTCTAAAACCCAGAGGAGTTGCATGTAGAAAGGTTTCTTTGTTCGAAGCGCCATGAAACCGAGCATGATGCCGAGGAGAGTGGTAAGGAAACTGAGCTGAATTTCAAAACATTTTAAAATCTAACCAGCCGAAAGACCCCCCTAACGGTGGGGTTTTCTGGCTGCATCTCTCGTCGCTGTGGCGCGCTTGACTACGGCCCACATGACCCGGGTTCGACCCCCCATAATGCCACTCAATTTTGGCTTTTTTAAATTTTTTATTTTAAATAATACAGCCATATTATATATTAAGACTTTTTGTAAAATTTCAGTTTTTTTTGGCCCAAAGATGGCTGAGAAAAAGCGGACGAACAGAAACGGACGAACAGAAATTGCTCTTTTATATATAGTAGATCTTCGAAGTTCAAAGAATGGAAAACTTACCCCACCAACCAAGGGCGATTGTGCGATCGACGCGGCCATCCCGATAAGTTGAAAACAATGCAATCCGAGAATCACTTTGAAGCAAGTCTAAAAGCTGACAGGATCCTCCACGTTCCTCAAGATCCTCAAGATCTTCTTGTGTTCAGATTATATGAGGCTTATTTTACCAAATATATTAGGTTGATGCATAAGTCTTTTCGTTTTTTTCGTACTTCTGTTAAAAAGTAACAAATTCACCAATTAATCTATAGTTTGCTCTATAAAAAAGTGTTTTTTTGTTCAATTTCCATCTTTTTAAATCAATTTCGGTTCACTTTCAAGCAAATTCGAGAGTGAAAAACGCCTTTTTCGTAAAAATCTATAAAAACTCTACGGAAAAATTGGCTGAATGAATTTCTCTGAAATTTTGGCGAAATATCAAACTTTTTTTTCTCTATCTTTTATCTATTGACACGAAGATAGGTTTTCTTTAGCTAAGGTGTCTAAACCGCATCATCGAGTTAGCCCTTTTTGACTACCCGACTTCATACTCTCAAGAAAATCCAGGCATTAAATATTTTTAAACCCGTTTTAATGTTATTTTGCAGAAAAATAATTGGTTTTTCTAATGAAATCAACCGTAGTTTAATTGGTGCATTTGTTGGCTTGAAACGGCAGACGAAAAGGAACAAAAAGACTTATGCATCAACCTATTAGCTAAGCCAAACAAAAAAAACCAGGCTTACCTCAGTTTTACACGAATTGCAGCATCCACGATACTCCTTGTCGCTCTGTTGTGGCTCTCGAGCGACCTCGCGATTCGGCTTCCACAACCAAACCGGCATCGGCATTTTGCTAAAAGGATCCATTAATCCAGTAGAGGCTCCCTTAATCATTGGGGTATTGCCGCGTAGTCTAACTTTACACGCTCCGTTCTCTGCGTTGATTTATGCTACAATGTGCGCTTGAGTCTCAAACGATAGCATTTCTAATCTAGTATTTTTGGTATCAAAAACATAAGTGAGAAAAAAAATGGCTTTGTAAAACGTCGATAGACTACGCGACTGTACGGGGGTGTGTACTTCTCTTTAATTAGAATAATTACGGTAAATAATCATAGCTTTTAAAATGTACGAGCGACGCTCTAAAGAAGAAAGCATATTATAGATTTTCGCATAATTAATGCATGGAGATTAGATCGAAGCTGTTGTAAGACTACATTTCGTTAAGTAAAAGCTATGTGGAAATTACACACCAGAAATTGCAAATAAAAACCCTCTCGGATTGTCAAAAGTGAGGCGCTTTTTAATACTCCAGATAAGGGAAATGTTTACCCATTGCTCATCAAAATGCCTTGAAAATAGAAAAATAATCTTATTTTAAGTTTTATTAAGAAAGAATTTGATCCAATGCCTAAAGTAAGCAACTAATATTTACGAAAAATGATTAAGTTATGAAAGCATCAGTTAGATTTGAGTCACTGAAGCTAATTTTGAGTAAAATATGGATGCCATTAGCCTTTAACACTGAAATTTTGACACCTTTGACACTGTACAAAGTACAAGTCTGTACAAATTATTCAATATACTCTTTTACAGTACTCTTTTAACTACTTCATGGTTATTGTAGAGTCAAAACGGATCATCAACAAGCTACAAGCGATTTGGTCTTTTTTTTTGCTAAATCTAGACTCATTGTCATTAGAAGTAATGCTTTATGTAAGATTGCAATTATTTTAAAAAAATGATTAAGCAAATGATGTTAAAACGAAAATCTGTACACATGTAAGCTTAATTCATCTTAAAACAGTTAATCGATGAGGCACAGGTTTGCGTATTGCTTGATAAACCGTCACCCTTTTTGACTACTTTCTCACCTCTAAAAAAATTCAAACATAACACATTTTAAACCCATTTCAATGTTATTTTCTAGAAAAATAATCGGTCTTTCTGAGGGAAAAACCGTAATTCAATTGGTGCATTTGTTGGTTTTAAGCGGAAGTACGAAAGGGAACGAAAAGACTTTCTGGATAGCCTAATTTAATTTACAGGGTGCGTCATAATTATTGCAACAAGAGTTCAAAGACCGTTTGTGATGTCAAGAATGTGATGTCATGGGCGTGTAAAGCCAATAACAATCAAAATTGGACCTTCATGCAAGATGGAGCTCCCGCTCACACGAAGAAGACGGTTCAGGACTGGTGTGTGGCCAACTTTCCCTCAGTGATCACCAAGGATGAATGGCCTCCAAACTCACCGGATCTCAATGTGATGGACTTTTCCATTTGGGCAATCTTAGAGGAAAACACACAAGTTTAGATTCTTTGAAGAAGTCTTTGACCAAAGGATGGAAGGCGACTCCTCAAGATGACATTCGGGCCGCAGTGGAGGCATATCCGAACCGATTAAGGGCTGTTATCAAGGCAAAAGGCGGTCATATCGAATGATCTCTTGTTTCCTTATTTGTTACTGTTAAATAAAGCTATTTCTGTTTAAAAATCTTCTTCCAGTGAAACTTCTTGGTGTGCAATGCCTTGAGTATCTTGTTGCAATAATTATGACGCACCCTGTATATGTCATAGCTTAAAACGTGATTTTGCCTATAGTGTTCCCTATTGATTTGAATAAAAGCTAACGCCAGAATTACGATAGTTTTTATTGTATTATTGCTAGATAAGACCAAAGACCAAAGTACGAGCGTTGTATTTCGCAAAAGTGAATGGTATTCTTGCAGCAGAAAATTTCTCTATTCTTTATTCTAAAGAAAAATAATCTCATTTTAAGTTTTATGAAGAAAGGAGAAAAGAAAATGCAATACCTAGCTGACTAAAATCTTCTTTAGATAAAAGAATCTAATTCTAAAAGATTATAAAAGATAAAAGAGTCTTTTCAATTTGCAAAATTGTTGATTTGATTGATTGAACTTTTTGTGAGTTTGGAGAAAAGATTACTGTCAAATCTTTTGATTTTCTCTTTAGATTTGAAATGAAATGTGTGTTTTGAACAAAATAAGGTCAAATTTCTCAAGTTTAGTGAAGCTTTTGAGGATTCTGTCAAGTATTTCTGTCTTTCGATTCTTGAATTTTGAATTCTTGAATCGAAAGAGGAGTTGCCTGTAGCTGAATGGGAAACTTTTTGACTCAAATTGCCTGATTGAAGCCAATTAGCTGACTAAAATCTGCTTTAGATAAAAGAATCTAATTCAAAAAGATTATAAAAGATAAAAGAATTGAATCTAATTCTAATTCTAAATCTAATTCTAAATCTAATCCTAAATCTAAATCTAACTCTAAATCTAACTCTAAATCTAAAAGACTAGTTTAAAAACTTTTCTATCACTTGAACATCAAATATCGATTCAAATACTAATGGAAAATTTCTTTCATTCTCCTGTTCTTTCTTTTGCTTTAGTTCCAACAGAACTCCGACAATCGATTCTGGAGAAACTGGATCCAATTGACAGGATGAAGTTATTAAATGTTAATAAATTCTTCAGAAATTGGACACTCAACAATGGAGCTCTGGGAAAAAGTTTGGAAAAGATCAATTTTCATGTAATTTGTGGTGCTGGCTTTACGATGAGACGAGTTGGGATCTCGATTCAGAAAGGGGATTTCACAATTCACATCAATTTAATCAAAGGAAAATCAATCTACGAGAAAATCGTCTTTTGCAAGGAATTCTTCATGACCACTGATAGAAATGCGGTTATTTCGAAAAGTGTCGACGATGCGAATCGTTTTTGCAAATTTTTCTCAAACTTGAAAGTGTTTGACGTATTTCAATTGAGAATTGGCGTCAGTTTGCAGATTTTCACAAGAATTTTTGAGAGATTCGATTTCGAGGTTCGGAAAAAAGCATGGATTCAAATGCCTCAATATAATGCAAAACTTGAATCAACTGAGAGATTTTTCAATGCAGCAACACTGAGAAATTGTGAGGATTTGTTTTTTGAAACAGATTGCTCAGAAATATTATTGAATTTACTCAAAAAGACATTTTTCAAGAAAATTCGATGGGTTTCAGTGTCAATTGAAAGTTTCAAAGGCTTTCTTCGGTGGAGTCTTGAAAATGGAAACCCGAATAGCGCTAGCCAATGCTCGATTAGTTGCAAAGCTGAAAATTCGGATTTTCAAGCGTTTCAAGAAATTTTCTTTGAGCAAAGAGTTGAATCGATTGATTTTGAATCGATTCAACAACCCAGAAACAGATTCTTTTTTCAAATTTCCCCTCAACGAATCAATTCTTCGGTAGAAAAGTTTCTGTATCGACGAAAAATCACTGAAACAGTGGATTGCTACTATTGTCTGGTGAAAAATCAAAGCATAGACGATGAGAAATTCTTAGTTTCTTTATATGTTACCCAAAAGGCTTCCGAACTTCAGAATTAAAAATGAAAAAAACATATTTTTGATTGTTCTTGAGATCTTCTTAAGATTCTTCTTCTTGAGAACACTGTAAGGTTCTTTTTTGTTAATTCTTTTTGTTTTGATAGCTCGATTTTATTTTTTAATTGAACTAAATTGTGTAAATGGCTACTTTACGCCAAACTTTTGTTGCGACAAATTGCGCAACTGGGTCTGAGAATACCATAAAGTTCTTCTTAAAGTTGTTTTTAATTATCAAAAAGATTTGATTAATCTAAGTAACCATAAATATCGTATATTGCAAATAAAATCATTGAAATCATGCTTCAGCTTTACTTTTTCCTCTCTGTGACAAATCAAGAACGAAAAACAAGTTCCTACACTACTGGACAATGAAATATCATATTTGAAAAACGATCGTCACTTTCGCGCGTCTGTAACTTCCTTATCTTTACCGTATTTCTAAATATAAATATTACCATTGTGTAGCCCTTGAAAAGAGCTTTCAGAAAATGTATAACACTAATAGTTTAAACTCAAAGACAAGGGAGTTACAGACGCGCGAAAGTGACAATCGTTTTTCAAATATGATATTTCATTGTCCAGTACTGTATGTGAGATTGGAAAGATTGGTCCGACTCAGAGATTAGATCTTTTCCTTTACTTCGTAAGTACGAGTTTCTATATTGAGAAACCCTGAAAGTTTAGCTGTGAATTGTAAAGGGCATATTATAGTTTAGATTAAATAATAAGGGTTAACTCAAATTAGTTGTTTTATGTTAATTTATAGAAGAAAAAGCTTTAGCTATAGAGGTTTTTCAAGAATCTAGCTATTACTTGACAAGAATCTAGTTATTACAAATCAAATTTTCTCAATAACTGCTCTGGCCAATCTTTTAATAGAAAAGTGATAAAATAAAATAAGTTTTTCTGCAAAGAAAGGGGAATCAAGAGAAACGGTGAGAGCCAGGAAGTAAAGGCAAAAAAACTGATAAAACCGGATCTCCAGTCATGGATTTTTGAAAAAGTTATTTTCGGCTCGTTTTTCTCAGTTCAACGTTGACATTTGCTAGTCAAATTCTTTGGTTCTCGTTAGTCAGAATTGCATCCATCTTCTAGACTACCGTATTCTCTCTAAAAGTAGTGAACCCAGCCAAGCCGAGTTGGTGACTATCTTACGGTTTCCAAGCTTTTGCTGAGGCTCAACGTTCTAATCCCCCACTAGATCACATCATCAGCTACATTTTCCGACCCCACATCAATAGGTTCTGATAAGCGGTTCTCGAGATTCCGAGTAATTTAGGCAACGCTCAGGGTGCACTACTATCAGAGAGAATACGGTAATTAACCTTTTTCTTTAGCTTTCAATCTTCAACCCTTCCCCATTTATTTTTATTTGTTCCTATTGTTATCAAAAATATCTCTTTTTCTCACTTTGACAAGCCAAAAAAGCTTTTTAGAAATTATGAGAACTCATTGTTTTTGACAAATTTACTATCTCAAATAAGTCAAATGTTTTGCCAAACGTTTTTTCTCTAAAACTTTAACAAAACTGTTTTTCTGCTCAAATTGACTCAAGTTTTGTTTGTTGTTTTCTTTCTTTTTATTAATTAATCGACTTTTTGAATAAACAATTCATTCACTAGTATTTTTTCTACCAAGTATAATCCATAAAACGAAACCAATACAAACGATTCCATAAAGAACTATCAATGAAATTCTCAAGCGACAATTCGTTCGTTGAAGGGCACGATATTGTCGGATAGAGATCGATGGATGACGTCCTGAAATGAAAATTTGAGTAGAAAAAGAATAATCTCCATATTTCTCTATTAAAGTGTGCTATTAGAGGGTTTTCTTTTGAAAAACAGAGTACGATAGTTCCAAAGCAGTAATACAGTAGCCATTAGCTTAATCACAGCCTCTCTATCAACATGCTGAAATTGTGAAATTTTACGCAACTTGAGAAGACTTGAACTAGTTCTTACTAAATATGAAAAAATTCCAACCCAAACCTAATTCCACCCTCGTTTTCTCGGCTGTTTCTTGACCGATTACTCTGGAATTTTTTCTACAGATAGAAATCAACATTTTCAACTTGTAGACAAAATTTCAGGGCAATTGCTCAAGGAAGGGCCGAGAAAACGAAGGTGGAATTAGGTTCGAGTTGGAATTTTCCTATGTCTAGGCCCTACTCATGATCTGAACCTAGTTCGGCCTTCGTTTTCTTGACCGACTACTCTGGAATTTTGTCTACAGATAGAAATCGACATTTTCAACTTGTAGACAAAATTTCAGGGCAATTGGTCAAGGAAGGGGCGAGAAAACGAAGGTGGAATTAGGTTCGAGTTGGAATTTTCCTATGTATGGAATTTCCCTAGTTGGAATTTTCCGGTAAAAATACGGTGGCTACGGCAGCAATCAAAGTGGCTTTTTTTGCCTTCATTTGCAAAGTCAATATTAAACGCAACTTTTAGAAAACAATTAATGTTAGACACTATTATTTTAGAAGAAACGACAATAACATTTAGAATACCCATTCCCTCACCTCTTCCATATCCACTTGGAGAAATTCGATGATGCATTTGTAAAGAGAATCGATTCGATAACTGAAATAGAATACGTTTATGAATATTTATTTGTAAATTCGAAAGATTTAAACGATTTGCACAGAATTAACGAACCAAAATAGGCAAAGAATCCCTCCTTCCACCACCACGAAGCGTACAATATCGTTGTCGCATTAATTCTAACTGAAAATTCTATTTTAAAAAAGCTTTTTGTGTTGTGCAAGATGTAATGTTAAATTATCTTTCATTCGCTTTATAGATTGCTTCCAAGTGTGTTAATTTTTTTTGTTATTTTCTTTGTTATCAATTGAAAGATGTCCTATTAAAGGAAAAAATTTTTGGCCGATTTTTTGGGAGAGAGTCTTGTTTGGGAGTTGTTCGATCTGAACATGTAATAGCTCATTCGAAAGATGAATTATTTTGTTTTTTTGTACGGAAACCTAGGCTGAAACCATGTTTTTCGAAATCAGCATTGAAAATTGCCCCAGAAAACGCAAAACTCGTTCTTTTAGCTAAAATTTTTCAAAAACCAAAAATTTGTTTCTTTTCCTCTTATTTTTTGTTTTGTATTGTACTACTTTATATTGTTTAATTGTTTTAAGACATTATTTGTTTGTTTAGTTTCATTGTCTTGTTAATGTTTGTTGAATGTTAATGTTTTAGAGCTCTGAAAGCGGTGATCGCTCTGGATGGCTCTGATCTGAGGGTCGAGGGTTCGACTCCGGCACGCGGCAGGTCTTTTGAAAAATTTTAGCTAAAAGAACAAGTTTTGCGTTTTCTAGGGCAATTTTCAATGCTGATTTCGAAAAACATGGTTTCAGTCTAGGGTTCCGTACAAAAAAATGAAAAAAATGATTTTTTGAAATTTGTGGTCAGATGCCTCAGTGAAACAGCTGCAAAAACTTTGAAAATTGATATATTAAAAAACGATTGATTGATGATATATTTGGATGATATAAATTGATATATTTTTTATCCAATCCGCTAGACAATTAGCTTTCAAATGAGTTATTACACGTCCAGATCGGACAAATTTAAGACCCTCTCCCAAAAAAATCGGCAAAAACCTTTTCCCCAACCTAGTACTTATTGTAAAGTTAATAATAGAGCGAATTCGACCAGTTAAGCATTAAAATAAAATGAAAACAGAAGGAAGGGATCGAACCCGCGCAAGAACTCCCTAGCTTGTTTCGGAAACAAGACTCTTATCCACTAAACCAGAAGCTCACCTCTCGACTTAAAGAAGTCTTATATAGGGACTGATTTTTGAGCTTTTTCAAGCAAGGTTTGTTTTTGAAAACCCACCTCTTGTTGAATTTTCAATCTCTCCTCGAGTTGAAGTCGTTCCAAAGTGGCCAATTGTAACTCTTTCTGCTCGATATCGGCTCTCATTTGTACCATTGATTGCTGAAATTAACATTGATTGCTGGAATGGTCGAGTTTCATTGAAAATAGCTTTAAAACAAATGCTTCTCAACTAAATCAAGCTTATGACAGGTTTTACTGCGTTTTAGAATTTGTGAATGATTTCAAAATTCCTTAAGGCCTCAAAGCTAAGCTTTTATTCAAGAAAGACGTCAATAAAACATTTTGATTAAGGTTTTTATTCAAAATATGATTGGTAGACAAATAATTTGCGCTCGGTAAGTTAAATTTGTTTATTTTATTGAAATTGATTAAAATGAGGTGCAGCTTTTTCAAAACTCACCTCATCAGCTGGTTGATAATCTGGCGGTCGATCAGTTTCCGATCTCGTCTCATTGGCGCCGCTTGTTTGTGCCTCCAAATCTGAAAATTCTGAACATTAACAATGTAAACTTGCAAAGAAGTTATATTTATAACAAGAATTTGAGGACTTTAGAAAAACCAAGAGTTCGGAAAATTTGGTGAGGGCCAAAAGCTGGGAATGTGAAGTGAGCAGTTATTGGGTTGGTGAATTGAAAACTGCGGGCTATTGTCATATGTGACAGTTTGAGCACTTTCTTCAAAAGAAACCCATTTTGGTGTCAATAGAAAAGTTGTAGAGAATCAAAAATTAAGCTTATATCCAAATTTTCAGAACGATTCAAAAACTGGTTTTCAAGAAATGCCAAATTTACGAATTTTCACAAAATTTGCATTTTAAGCGAAACTACTAAGTGTATCTTTTTGGAAATTTGGCTATAAGCCTAATTTTGGATTCTCTACAACTTTTCTATTGACACCAAAATGGGTTTCTTTTGAAGAAAGTGCTCAAACTGGACATCTCCAGTCCTCGATTTTTGAGTCTCACACTTGTCTCACACAAAAACCAAAATCCTACTACGAAAGAGGAACCGCAAATTGCCTGTAAAATGGGCAGAGGTCGTCAATAATAATAGAAATTATTTGGAATGAATTCATGGCTTTATGTTGAAGAAATTTTAGTTCAAAGCCCCGCAGTTTTCAATTCACCAACCCAATATAACAAGAATTTGAGGACTTTAAAAAAACCAAGAGTTCAAACCAATTAAAGGTTGAGTTGCTTAAAGTTAAACCATATTTTTACCAGGTTCTATCTTTCAAACTAGACTGTTTCCAAACCTTTTCCAAATTCAAAATATTAGGTGACTTATCAGTTTAAAACTCACCTAAATCGTGGTAAGCAGGAGGTGCAGGTAAATCGTCGAGCATTTTCATCGGTATTTGTCAAAATTGAAAAATATTTGAAATCTTTGCTTTCCAGAATCTGTTTATCAAAGAACGCCTTTTTTAAAATGGGTCGATCGCTTTAAAAATAAACAGTTTCCTTATCAGATTCCGGCTGAATCGATGGGATCATAAAGGGGTGAAGAGAAGAAAAAATGTCTAGCCGATGACATCAAAGATGAGGCGGAGAATAGAGGAAGTACAAGCAAGCTTTTGATACATCAAAGATGATGAAAGTTTAGGCTTTTGTTTGAAATTGTCAAAAATTAGCATAACTTTTAGCTTTATCTCATCAAAAAATCCAATTCATTGTCCTCAACATTTGTGAAAGCTGATTTTGAGTAGCTTTTAAGTAACAATATTTTAGGTATTGAGGTAATATTCCTTTCGAATCGATTTGCAACAAGCTATCAGCTTATCAGTTCTGCCAATCCAATTTTTTGAGACACTCAAAAGTTCTCTGATCTTGTAGGCAACTGTTTGAATTATAGGGTGCGCCATAATTGTCGCAACAAGGTATCACGTGTGGTAACAAGGTACCTGACTCTTTTCAAGGATGAACTCTTGCCCTGGGCTCGTAAACATTTTGGAACATTTTCGCAAGACTTATCAGCAAGATGACGCACCGGCCCACAAATCCAAGAAAGCCCAAGAGCTCCGCCAAAACAACTTCCCGGACTTCATTTCTTTTTCTGAGTGGCCATCCAGCTCTCCAGACCTTAACCCAGTGGATTTTTCAGTGTGAATTTTTATTTGAACCAGCTTTGGCTTCTAGAACCGACTTCTAGAAGCCAAAGCTTGTTCAAAGCCCTACAAAAAGATTGAAAGCTTGAAGAAATCATTGTTGAAAGCGTGAGAAGAGCTCGATCCAGCCTATTTGGTAGCCACCGTTCTTCACGAAACGTCTGCGAGTTGGCTCAAGTGCTAATAGTGGACGATTCGAATTTGATAGTTCATTTATAATTGTTAGTGTATTATAAATAATAAAACAGCGGACTTTTTCTCAAGTTGATTGTTGTCGATTGTTTTCTCATCAACATCAACATTTCTGCAAGCTCGGGAGTCGTGAGTGTTGGGTTGAAGTCAATTTCAATTCCCTAATGCGAAATTCAAGACGCTCATTATTTTTCCTCAATCTAGTACTTTGACAGTGATGAATTTTTCAAAGTGAAGCAAAATGCTAAAACTGAGTGTCTGTCTTGTTGTCTTGTCTTGTTGTTGCTTTGAATAATTAGTGGACTTTGCTAAAAACCATTTGTTGCACAGCTGAAACTTTATATCGTGGAAAGAACTCTAGAACTGGAATATTTGTCTTAAACTATGAGAGTTTTGAAACTTAATATTAAATCTCTATGGCAAAATTCTATTTATTTAGAAGATTATCCATGGTGTCTTGCACTTGTTTATAATTTTTATTAAAATTTGAATCAATTTATCAGCACACTAATCAATAAACATAATCATTTTTCTGCAAAGAAATTTCTAGGCCAAGTTGAAAGAGTTGTTTTTATAAAAGAGTCGTCATCTTTTTCCTTATCAGCAATGAGAACAATAAGTAAAGCAACAAAGCCACCAATAATTAAAATAATTAACATGAAACAAATTGGGATTTTCACAATGAGAAATGTTCTCCCACAACATCCCTTTCTCTGCCATTCGTTCATCTTTCGTTGATGGGAAACTGTAAAATATTGGTTGGTATTTATTACTTTGGGAAACTTGACTTTGCAGTAGTCAAAACTTTTTCTTTGTCACTACTTCTTTTTTTGTAAATCGTGTGATTCAAGTTTGGAATGTCCTTCCCGACAAGTTGCGTTTGATCTCCTCGCTTTTTTGATCTCCTCTCCTGACTTTACATTAGAAACATGAAAAAAAGTCATGGAATTGATGAAAATAGCGGATGTGGGGCGAATAAAAAACGCAATCAGGCAGGGAAAAAGTTGAATATAAAAAAAAGAGAGGAGATTAAACTCGTTTGATTTTAATAGGGCTACTTCTTGCATTTTGAGTGACTTTGTGATCTTTTATCTGGTACATTTGCCGCTTTCGCACTTTATTTCTTTCTAAATAAAGTATTTATATATATAAAAAACTACAGTAAAGCTTTTTTTATTAGAATGTTCCGAATCTGAGGTCGGATCTAAGAACTACAAATTCCTTTGACTCTAAACCATTCCGATCACTGTGTACAACGCTGTACTAGACTAAATCCTCAGCTTACAACATTTCTTTTTAATATTCTGCTCAAAAATCTATTGATGTTTAAATTTTTCAATGTTTAAGCATTAGAAAAAAAAAATGAAAAGAGATTTTGTTTTTCTTCGAATCTAATCTCTTACTCACCAACGCTATGAGACGGATGAGTCCTCCTTAAGCGCTGCGAATGTGGTGTTGCCTGAAAGATGAAGTGTAAGCTGAGAAAATTTCCATTTCTTAACATAATCAGGTATTACCCTTGGTGACCTAATCTTATGTCAGTTTTCAGCAGCATCCATTACTTCAATAATTGTGATTGTGGATCCGGATAAAGAAAGATCGTCATCGGTTCCACTCGAGACGGCATTAATGTATTGTTGCCGAGCCAATTCCACCTGAAATTACAATTTTCGAGCTCAAATCTAGCCAGTTAATAACAAAATTCGGACAAATTTGCAAATCGTGATACTTTCCTAAATTGCAAGTCGTTCAACTTACAAAATGATTTGAAAACTAGCCAATTTTAGTAAGGTGGAATTTTGGCTACTCTACTACTGAATTTTGAAAAAATCTCTGTACTTTTTTCGCAACTTACATAACATTTCTTTACTTACCGTAAATACTGTACGGTAAGTACAGTAAGTACAGTATTTACGGTTAGTAAAGAAATGCTAATTGAACTAAATTGTGTAAATGGCGGCTTTACGCCAAATTATTGGGTTATCCAGTTATGAATGCGCGCTTTTTACTATTTTGTAAATTTCTCAAGATACCGAAATCAAGAAAAAGATATATATGAGTATTATTCGAAAGCTGAAGATCTCCTCTACATTTTGATATAAAAAGTTTCTGAATTTGTTCAGCTTTTGGGCAAATTGACTGCACAAAAGAAGCGGTGGCCAAAAAATGGAAGGATGCCTTTGGATCAAGTTTTGGCTCCGCTCAAATTGAGCTAACCGTTTGATGTTTGGCCAATAGATATATCAATACAACTTTTTTTAAAATATAACAATTTCAGAGCATCTTTTCTTTTCTTTTCTTTTCTGGGCGGCTATTTTTACACCATAAAACTTGAGGAATAGCTGAGCTGAAATGGGTTTTTTCGAAAACGACCTCTCCCTTTGTGCAGTCAATTTCCCAAAAAGTTGAGTGAATTCAAAAACTTTTTGATTCCAAAATGTAGATGAGGTCTTCAGCTTTCGAATGATATATAACACTCATATACATCTGTTCGATATCTTGAGAAATTTACAAAATAGTAAAAACGCGCATTCATAACTGGACAACCCAATAAATTTTCGTTGCGACAAATTGCGCAATTGGGTCTGAGAATACCATAAAAAGTTGTTTTTAATTATCAAAAAGATTTGATTAATCTAAGTAACCATAAGTACCGGATATTGCAAATAAAATCATTGAAAGCATACTTCAGCTTCACTTTTTCCTCTCTGTGACAAATCAAGAATGAAAAATAAGTACCTACTGTAAATACTGTAATAGTACCCCACCCCCTCGTACAGCCGCGTAATCGAAAAAGTTTTTTAGTATTTAATTTTTTGCAAAGCACCCGTACTTTCAAAAATGCGTCTTTGGTAGCAAAAAATAGCCCTAAATTCCAGCTATTTTTTTGATACCTAAGCGCGAATTGTAGCATAAACCAGTGTCGAGAAAAACGCATCCAAAGCTAGACTACGCAACGCTCCGCACCGTCATTATGGGGGTGGGGTACTATTACAGTATTTACGCTAAGATTTATTAGTTTCAAATTAAAAAAACTTACATCCTGCTCGACTCTTCTCCTCTCCTCATTGTGAATTCGCCGCAATGTCGCCAGTTGATACTCGCTCCTTTCATAAGCGACTCGTAATTCATCAACGGAGAGCTAAATTTTTATTTAACTGAGATTATTCTTAGCCAAAATCAAGCTATTGATGCTGACTCTAACCTCAGCAATCTCTTGATAATCCGGTGGTTGCTGATCGTTTTGATTGATTTGGGATTGAGCAGAGCTGTCGTTATTTGAGCAACTTGGCCCACTTTCTAAAGTAGACATGTAATGCTTGAAAACTGTAATTTAATATCAATAAATATAATAAGTGTTTTTGTGCTATTTGCTGAATATACGGGAGTGGAACAAATGCGACCTTTTTTGGGCACCCGGACATTTGCGCACCTTTTCTTCCGCACCTTGCCCATTAGCGCACCTTTTTTCGCGTTTTAAAAAAGCTCTAAAAAGCTAATATTAACCAATTTCTATTCCAAAAGTTGTTTTTCTAGGTAATATTAGGGCGTAGAATCAAAATTTTGACATATCTGAGGTTGTGGAAATAAACGAACGGAATTATACAAAGAGAAAAATTGACAACTTTCTGTAATTTGATCTAGCCGTTTTGTCTTTCAAATTGGTTCCACACGCTCTGTTATGTCAAAATTTGAATTTGACACGTCAAATTACCTAGAAAAACAACATTTGGAATAGAAATTGGTTAATATTAGCTTTGAGAGCTTTTTAAAACGCGAAAAAAGGTGCGCTAATGGGCTAAGTGCGGAAAAAAAGGTGCGCAAATGTCCGGGTGCGCAGAAAAAGGTCGCATTTGTCCTACTCCCGATTATACTCATGCAAATGATTGTGAAATATTTGCATTTTTAATGTACAACTGTTTTGCAATCGCACTATAGGGAGAGTCAAATTGCGGTTGGGGCCAAAAATTTAGTGCACTATAGCGCGAATTGCACTATACAGGGTTGCACTATAGAGGGAGTTATTTTGTTAAGAAATACATTAAGCTCGGCCGGGACCAAAAAATCTTTGCACTAGAGGGTTACACTATACGGGGAGTTGACTGTATTTACATTTTTATTGTATAACTTTCGGCAAACTCTCGAAGACTTTCTGAAGCCAAAAACTGATTGTGAATAGGGTTTTCTTAAAAGAAAAAGTCAGAAAAACAAAAAAAGATGTTGATTTTGATGAAAACTGAAAATATTTAACTTTATTGTTTCAATCTAGCTAAAGCTTCAAGTGAATGATGTCACATTGAAAAAAGTGAATGATGTCATCAACAAAAACCATACCCAAATCGTCATATGCTGGCGGTGCAATGATAGAAATCATATTGAAATTTTGAAAATATGATTTGAATTTCGAATATCGAACAATAAAAATCACAAATGGAACAAAGCAAACAATGAAAAAGAAGAAAAAGAAGAAATAAAGAAGAAAAAGAAGAGTGAAGTTTAATCATTTTCATTGAAAGAGGGCAAAAAGAGAAAAACCCGGAATTCTCCGTTATCAGAAATGTTCTCACAACAGAAATCAGAGAGTTTTTCAAAGCGTAATATCATTGATTACTTTTCAGAAAGGATTGAAAAGAAAAAGAAGATTTGATAAAAGGTTAACGAAGATTTGGGTGGGTTGAGTTCAGGTGTTCTTTGTGCACTCCCACAATCGCTTACCATCTGGCAAATTTCCCTGGTACAGTCCGTTTGAAATTCTTAAACGCACCCTCTAAAATAGCGAATTTTGCATTTTGACCACCGCTACAACTATTGATCTTTTTCTATTAGAAAGAGCATGTCTTAAAACCTAAAAAACACGAAAAATAAGCATACTATAAAAAGTATAAATTTTCAAAATAGAAACTTTTTGCTAAATCAACCGTTTCAAATTCTTAAACGCACTATGAAATTATTTTATTTATCGACACAAATTAACAATCAAAGGTAAAAAATCAAAACTAATAATCTGCACACGCACCAGAACGATTAATTACTTGAAAAATGCGGTCTGGCATTGAATTGATGAGGTTTTGAAAAGCAAAGACGTCGAGATAGCTTCAGGCCAAACGGCTCGCAGTTTTAGGTACAAACATAAGTCTTAAAGCTGACGATGATTTTTGTAGGCAGCTTGGACAAGTATTCGGCATAAATTCCCTATCGGATTGACGTCAGGAGACTGAGCGGGTCAGTCCAAAGTTGCGATGTTGTTGTTGTTCAGCCAGTCTCGGGCGCCTCCGGCTCGATGCATTGACCCGTTGTCGTATTGAAACAAATCGGGAACGGTTGGATTTAGGTCGACTCCTTATTGAGTCGTCAATCCTCAAACGGGCATCAATCTGGCCTTTCTCATAATCCGTGAGCAGCTTTCCGTGTGCCATTTACCTGGAAATTAACAAAAATTATAAATTTAATAAAAAAATATGCACAACAAAACGAAAAATTTCAGATAACAACAGCAAAGGCGGGTGCGTTTAAGAATTTGAAACGGTTAAATCAACAAAAAGTTTCTATTTCGAAAATTTATACTTTTTATAGTATGCTTATTTTTCTTGTTTTTAAGGTTTCAAGACATGCTCTTTCTAATAGAAAAAGATCAATAGTTGTAGCGGTGTTCAAAATGCAAAATTCGCTATTTTAGAGGGTGCGTTTAAGAATTTGACACGCACTGTATAAAGGGTTCCCCTTTTGGAACTTTTTTTTCGGGATTGGTGGGAATGTCATTTTGGGAAGGGAATGGCTTTTCCGCTTTCTCTGTGCCCAAATTTTTGAGAACAATTTTTGGCCTGAAATTTGGCTTTATCTTTGCTACGAATTCTACATCTCTTTAAGCCAAAATTAGCTGAAATACTTCCAGAAAAAACTTCCAGAAACATCTTTCAGAAACAGTGACTGACATCGGACACCATTTGTACATGTAATTTATTAAAGCTTCAAGCAAATACGATTTTTATTCATTATTCAAGAGGCGGGCTTCATTTTAGGGTTCTCCGCGTAAACAGGTGGAGGATCTGAAATGAAAATATCAATACTTTCCTATAGATTGTCTCTATAAATGAATTTACCGTACTCTCCAACTTTTTCAAATCCAATATCACCGATTACAATTGGAAGCTGACAACTCGTTGAAGAGTTTAGCGTTTCTTTGGAACGAATTGAAACCTGAATTGTTTATGCAAAAATTGATTGTTTCTTCAACGTTTGTTACGTTTAACACGTAGAACAGCCGGCTAATCGCACATTCAAATGAAGAGGGAACGCAAGGGATTTCGAATGGAATCACAAGAGATTCTGTGCAGTGTGGTTGAACATTGATTGCCTGGAAACGGAATTTTATCAAACTTTCAATTAGATGACAAATTCTAACAATCTGCTCCACTTTCTGCTTTTGTTTTTAGCAGAAAAAGTTGTTCCCGCATAGGAAAAATGAATTGTAATCAAAAATTTAAAAGCAAAAAAGTTTGGCGTAGAGAGGAAACGAACTCGGACCGAAAACTTTGTATCCGACACATTATCCACTCAGCCACCGCTCCACTCTTTCATTTTCGTAAACAGGCCCCAAAAAGAGAGTCCTAAAGCTTTAAAGCCGAATTTCTCGCGTTTGCAGGGTCTTTGGCGAAAAAATTTTAGGTATTCGTGATCTCCATGGTCGATTCTATAAGATTTACAAGGGTCAAAACGATTCCAAACTTGGGGCCATTCCCTTGTAAGATAAAGGACCGTTTGGTTCTTTATCTTTGGTCGGAGTACCTACCGTAAATACTGTAATAGTACCCCACCCCCCTCGTACAGTTGCGTAGTCGCAAAAGTTTTTTAGTTTTTCATTCTTTTCAAAGCACCCGTACTTTTCTAAAAAGTGTCTTTGGTAGCAAAAAATTGCTGAAATTCAGGGCTATTTTTTGATACCGAAGCGGGCATTGTAGCATAAACCAGTCTCGAGAAAAAACGCATCCAAAGCTAGACTACGCAACACTCCGCACCGTCATTATGGGGATGGGGTACTATTACAGTATTTACGGTATGCTAAATCTCAAAACTATGGCTAAATTCTAGATCAATTTTAAATCCAGATTGTTTGCGACAAGGCGGAGCTTATCGATTTGATTATAGAGGTTATGAATCCATAAAATCGATAGTTGAAAAATCTTTAGCAAAAAAATTATAATATTATGAACACCGCAGTTCATTTAGAAAATTCACCTAGTCGGTAAACGGTTTCGAACTTTGAATTGAGATCATCCTTTCGTAGAACCGATCTCGATTCTTTAGAAATTGTCTTGTCTTAGAAGCTCCAACTTGTCGCAAACAATCCGAATTTTAAATTGTTCTACCAGATAGCTTTGGCTTTAAAACGAATGTCTTGTTGCTAAAACAAACAAAAATTACTACAACTTACACATTTCATTTTCCCATGATGCTTTGAAAATATCTTTCTCTCATCGAATTGTGCTTTTTCATTTTGAAAGCCATCTTCAATCGAATATTGCTTTTTTCCAAATTCAAAAGCCAAAAGTTCTTGTGTTCCTTCCAATGAGATTTTTAACTAAAGTTTAAATTTTTAAAAGACAACTAAAAGGTAACTTACCATATCAACTTTCCTTTTGCTCTCATTGTTTACAATCAAGTTTATGTTCAAAGTTTCATTTGTCACAAAGCCAATTTTTGAGATCGTAGCCTAAACATTATTTGTTACCGTATTTTCTCTAATAGTAGTGCATCGGCAAGCCGAGTTGGTGACTATTTTACGGTTTCGATGTTTTCGCAGAAGCTCAACACTCTAATCCCCTACTAGATCTCATCGTCAGCTACATTTTCTGACCCCACATCAATAGGTTCTGATAAGCGGTTTTTGAGATTTCGAGCAATTTAGGCGACGCTCATGGTGCACTACTACTAGAGAAAATACCGTATCTGCTTTTTGAATTATCACTGATAGTGAGGCTGTTGTTGTGTCTACTGTAGAAAAAGATAATTGCCTTAAATCTATTAGGTTGTCCGGAAATAAATGAGCGTTTTCAACTCGAATATTTAAAATCGCATAACTTGATCCAAACAAAACTTTATTAATCGAAATAAGAACGACTACAATTAACACATTTTTGCCAACGAGAAACAAGTTTATTGATGCCGGTAGCATAGAAGTCCGGGTTTCTGGAGGCGATAAAGTCGGCGAAGGCGTTTTTGGCATCGTCTTGAGTGTTGAAGCATTTCTCCCGGAGAAAGTTGTCGAGGTGCTTGAAAAAGTGGTAGTCGGTAAGCAAAAGATCCGGCGAATATGGCAGGTGAGGCAAAGTTTCGTAGCTCAGTTCGTTTAGCTTTTGCAGGGTCGGTTGTGCGACGTGCGGACGAGCGTTGTCGTGAAGAAGAATTGAACCTTTTCTGTTGACCAATGCCGGGCACATTCGCCGCAATTTCTGGTGCATTTCGTCGATTTGTTGGCAGTACTTCTTTGCCGTAATCGTTTCGCTCGGATTCAGAAAGCTGTGATGGATTAGACCGGCTGCGGATCACCAAACAGTCACCATAACCTTCTTTTGGTACAAATTTGTCTTTGGAAAGTGTTGTGGAGCCTCTCCGGCGTCCAACTACTGAGCGGAACGTCGCCGGTTGTCGTAGAGGATCCACTTTTTGTCGCACATTACGATCCGGTCGAGAAATGGATGGTTTTTGTTGCGCTGAAGAAGAACAGACGACACCCCAAAACGACGATTTTTTTGATTTTCATTCAATTCGTGCGGCACCGATTTATCGAGCTTTTTTGACTTTCCAATCCGTTTCAGTTGGCCGGAAATGGTCGTCTTGCCCACACCAAGCTCCTCCGCAAGCTCTCGAATAGTCGTACGTGGATTTGCTTCCACCAGGGTCTTCAGTTCGTCGTCAACGAGTTCAACAGGACGGCCACAACCTCCTTTATCTTCGAGATCAAAATCACCAGCTCGGAATTTTCGGAAGCAAGTTCGCACTGTTGACTCGCCGACACTGCCTTGGCCCGAAACTTTGTTAATGTTACGTGCCGTTTCAGCTGCATTGCAACCGAGTTTGAACTCATAAAAGAAAATCTGGCGAAAGTTAGTTTCGGGCATCTAAAACGGCGAAGCTTAAAATTCGCAAAAAATTTTATTTTTAACAAAATTTAAAAGTATGGTTAAAGAGAACCCGAACTCAGCTTTTTAATGGTATATAACATTACAGGGTACAGAGCATATTTTATTGGGAAAAATGTACCCAAATAATAAAGAATACAAAACGCTCATTTATTTCCGGACAACCTAATATCTATATATCTTATATCTATAAATAGATAACTAATCTAAAGATCGAAGTTGATAAATTTTATAAATACCGTATTTTCTCTAATAGTAGTGCACCCAAGCCGGGTTGATGACTATTTTACGGTTTCCAAGCTTTTGCAGAAGCTCAACACTCTAATCCCCCACAAGATCTCATCGCCAGCTACATTTTCTGACCCCACATCAATAGTTTCTGATAAACGGCTCTCGAGATTTTGAGCAATTTAGGCGACGCTCATGGTGCACTACTATTAGAGAAAATACGGTAAATAAATTTTCAAATTTTACCGTCAAGGTCACATTCCCTTTTCGAAATAATGGGATGCCAATGTTGTGAGATTTCTCTGCTCGATGAGTGGCGAGGAGTTTTGGATTCAAGCTCAAATCACTTGGCTTTACGACAGTGAACTCCTGAAGATTGATTTTTGAGCTCAAGAATATCGTTATTTTCTAGCAGAAGGTCTTCAATTTCCCAAAAATAGACCACATATTGAAGCTGAATCTATTAAAGTGATCCTTGATCGAATATTTGCGTCATGTTTGATTTGGATCGTAATCTTTGCGTTCACTTACCGAAGCCGTTGTTTTGTTAAAATTCCACCGTCCTGTGTCCACTTCGGCTTTCACCGAATAGAGAATTTTTCCATCAAATGAGTGAAATGTCGAGAGACAGTTTGGTGGCAAGTTGAAGCTGTAATCTCAATGCTACAAACATTTTAGGTTTTAGAATTTAGAATTTCATCAACTACCTCTATTTTAATATCTTAACACATTCACGACGATCTGGTAACGAATGACGATTATTTTTGGTCTGAACTAGAGCTGGGAGCTTTCGGCGTGAACGTCAATAGACGTGCAACGGAAAATGGCATATCTCGGCCGATTTCACTTCGATCTTTTTGATTTCGGTATCAATTGACGCAGAATTTCATTTTCTATCGATTGAAATCAAGCACAAGAAGATTGAAGTAAAGTTGGCGGAGATATTTCATTTTCCCGTTGGACATCAATTGACGTTAACCCAAAATCCCTGATCTAGTGTCTACTCAAGTTTTTAAAGGCTTATGTTATTCATTTCGTAGAAACTTCTTGGTAACTTTGTACTAGTTTTCAAGAGGAGATTCAGGGCTATTAAATGACTATAATAGTTTAAACTATTTTTGAATTTTCATTAAATTATTTGTAAAACAGTTAACGACTACGAGAATGTAGGCCCAAAATACCATATTAAACTGACTTTATGCAACATTTTAATTACCTGAAGTCTAGTCGAAGTTCTCCTGCCGGAATCTCTGACTTTCCCACACATACGCCCCAAACCCGGCTCTCACCAGAAAGAATTTCAATTGTTGAATCGTAATAAGTTGTATCTCTCGTTGTTGAAGTTGATCCATCAGAATTCGTGCTGTAAGACAAAGTTAAAATTGGCTTTTTAGTTAAACTCTATCTCTATTTTTGATTAAACCCTAACCTATCTTGTTCAGTTTTTCACGGGGATTCCGAATCCGCTTTTAGTTTTTTCTAAATAGCTTGCAAACGCAAAGAATTCCCTAAAAACGTTTTAGGCTTATGCTTATAGAACCACGACCAAGAGGCTACAAGCATCACTGGTTGACCAGTGGTAAGTTGTTGGACTGTTAAGTCAAGCCAGCAAGGTTCGGCTTCAATAAATGAACTTTCTTTTGCATAAACCCATTTTAGCATCATGGCCCTGGCCTGGTGAAAAGTGGCCAAACTGGTCTTCCCATGATTGGCCGCAACTTCGACAGGGAAGTAAAAACCGACTTGGAACATTTTCATTCGGGCCGATTCTGGACCGATTCAGGTACTTCAAACTGTTCATCTCTTTTCTATGTGAACTTTTCTATCTATTCCCTACTAACAAGGGAAGGTCAAGGCCAAATTACATCAGCCATAGACCATTCGACGCAGAGTCTTGCACTGAATCCGAAGCTGCTTTCCATTTTTGTAAATGGCACTCTATCAAAAGTTTAGAGCGCAGATTATCCTGAAAATTCGGCCATAGATCTAACTTTTAGCACTAAATTTCTTTTATTTATTGACCCTAAGATAGGTTTCTGTGGACCAAAAGTTTTAGTCTGTAATCTATTGGGTTGGTGGAAAAGTCCTTTCGGATTTTTTGGGAGAGTACCTTAAATTTGTCGAATTTTGACGTTTTATAGCTCATCCTAAAGCTGAATTGAAGACGGATCGATTGGTAAAAACCGTTTTGAGATGTCTCTTTTCTAAAAGATTTTACAGCTATTTTAGTAAAGGGCGGCAGAGCCAAAAAATGGCTGTTTTCACGTTTCGTTAGTTTTCCGTGCAGAAACCTAGGCTAAAAACATGTGTTTCGTGATCAGCGTCAAAAATAACCCCTAGACACAAATTTTCAGAATCTTAGCAAAAAATTTTTGACAAATATTGTCACCGGTGGAAGTCGAACCAGCGACCCTCAGATCAATAGCCTTTCGCGATTTTCTTTCTTTTTTTTTCTTTCTTTTGTACCCTGAAAAAGCCCTCTAACAACATCAAACAATGATAAAACAAAACAAAAAACGAGAAAATCGCGAAAAGCGGCGGAAAGGCTATTGATCTGAGGGTCGCTGGTTCGACTTCCACCGGTGACAATATTTGTCAAAAATTTTTTGCTAAGATTCTGAAAATTTGTGTCTAGGGGTTATTTTTGACGCTGATCACGAAACACATGTTTTTAGCCTAGGTTTCTGCACGGAAAACTAACGAAACGTGAAAACAGCCATTTTTTGGCTCTGCCGCCCTTTACTAAAATAGCTGTAAAAACTTTTAGAAAAGAGATATCTCAAAACGGTTTTTACCAATCGATCCGTCTTCAATTCAGCTTTAGGATGAGCTATAAAACGTCAAAATTCGACAAATTTAAGGTACTCTCCCAAAAAATCCGAAAGGACTTTTCCACCAACCCAATAGAAAAAAAAGCGGAAAAACTAAAGGCAAGGAAAAAGGAAAAGCTTTTTTTAGGAAAAACTAAAAGCAAATTCGGAATTCCCATGAAAAACTGAACAAGATAGGCTAGGTCTCCTTTTGAAATCCCATCTTAAGTCAGTGGCCTTCCATACTAAGGGATAATCCTTAATATTAGTTATCTTTCGAAAAATACTATAGTTTCTTTTATTCTAGGTATCTAGTAATGTTATGGTAGTAAAGAGATAAAACATATAGCAGGAGTTACCTATCACTTTCCGTGGTTTTACTCCAAGAATTTCTTGCTTCACCATGAATTTTGATCAGCACTTGCCTTGCATTGAGCGCTTCTTGAGACTAAAATGGTATTAAAAACAAAAATTGTATTAAAATGGGTAAAGAATAACAAAAGAATCAATCCGTTTATTGGAAAAATACAATATTTTGCCTGAAAAACCTACTTTGATCAGTAATGTTCCTTGTACATTTTCTCCAGCGTAATAAAGAGGAGGATTTTTTGAGAATAAAATTGTGAGATACATAGGAGAATATCAAAGTTTGTCAAATTTCAAATCAAATAAACGCCTTTTTCTTCGAGATTAGAAAGGCAAAAAGATCAAGACGAAAAGAAAATAAGCTTTTTTGGCTCTCTGGACCAGAAATTCACCTGATTCACCTGATTCAGAAATTCACCTGCTTATCGATTTCAAGCTTTTTTCGATAACAAATTGCGAAATTTGAAAGATATACAAATATATAAAATTTCTATTGAGAAAGCTTTCAAAAATTTCAATTTTTTGCTGCTTAAGAACTTTAGAAACTTTTCTGATTTCTAATGGGTGGGTGAATTGAAAACTGCCGGACTTTGAAATAAAATTTATTCAACATAAAACCATTAATTCATTCCAAATAATTTCCAATATTATTGATGACTTCTGCCCATTTTACAGGCAATTTGCGGATTCGTCTTTCGTAGTAGGATTTTGGTTTGTGTGTGAGACAAGTGTGGGACTCAAAAATGGAGGACTGGAGATGTCCCAGTTTGAGCACTTTCTTCAGAAGAAACCCATTTTGGTGTGAATAGAAAAGTTGTATAGAATCAAGAATTAAGCTTATATCCAAATTTCCAAAAAGATACACTTAGTAGCTTCGCTTAAAATGCAAGTTTTGTGGAAATTCATAAATTTGGCATTTCTTGAAAACCAGTTTTTGAATCGTTCGCAAAATTTGGATATAAGCTTAATTTTTGATTCTCTACAACTTTTCCATTAACATCAAAATGGGTTTCTTTTAAAGAAAGTGCTCAAACTGTCACATATGACAATAGCCGGCAGTTTTCAGTCACCAACCCAATAGATTTCCCGTATCTTTGCCTTTAAACTTTTAAATCCTTCAAATTTTAAACGAATCTTTATGAAAAATGAGAACTTCTGCAGAAAGCAAAAGTCTGCAGAAAGCAAAAGTCTAAAACTTTTATTAATTTCTTAACCATCAAAACTTTTCAAATGATCAAATCGTTCCCTCAAGGATCGTCTTGTTTTTGGAGGATTTTGATTCTCTAAAAAATTGATGTTCCTTTCAATTAGAGATTAAATATTACCATAAAGCTTTTCAAGAGATTCGATGTCGATTGATTCAATCACAGCCTCTCTATCAAAATGCTGAAATTGTGAAGTTTACGCAACTTGAGAAGACTTAAACTAGTTCTTACTAAACATGAAAAAATTCCAACCCGAGCCTGATTTCACCTTCGTTTTCTCGGCTGTTTCTTGACCGATTGTTCTGAAATTTTGTTTACAAATAGAAATTGGCATACTTTGCTTCTAAACAAAATTTCAGAGCAATCGGTCAAGAGACGGCTGAGAAAACGAAGGTGGAATCAGGCTCAGGTTGGAATTTTCCCATCTATAGTCCTTATAAAGATCGTGTGGAAGTTTCCATGATTTACGTAAACCTTTGGTTTCTGGCGAACTCAATTGACCGATTTAAATACTTTGCTAAGTCTAATTTTACTTATATTGAATACTTACTCGATACTGCTCATTATGCATGATTGAGTTTAGCTCTTTTGAATGTTTTAACCCAAGCGCATGACCGATTTGGTGCAATGCCTCTCGCCGAAGGTCCATCTCTCGATCCTTGCAATGTAAACAATCAATTTTTAGCCTATTAATTTTATATTTCTCTATTTTACATAAAAACGGTAACAATGTGTAGTTCCTAAACTAAATATTTTAGTTCAAAAAATTTTAGTTCAAAGTCCGGCAGTTTTCAATTCACCAACCCATTAGAAATCAGAAAAGTTTCTAAAGTTCTTAAGCAGCAAATTTTTGAAAGCTTTCTCAATAGAAATTTTGTAATTTTGTATATCTTTCAAATTTCGCAATTTGTTACCGAAAAAAGCTAGAAATCGAAAAGCGGTGAATCACCAAGAGAGTTTTCTGCCCAGACAGCCAAAAAAGTTATGACGCTTCTTTTCGTCTTGATCTTTTTGCCTTTCTAATCTCAACGACTTGAGTTTGTGCTACGTGCCCTCAGTACCTCTAAGTAGATACAACTTTTTACAGGTAGATGTACCCTTCAGCATGCTAACTTTGATATTCTCCTATGTATCTCTAAATTTGACTCTCAAAAAATACGAAATAATAACAAAAGAATCAATCCGTTTATTGGAAAAATACAATATTTTGACTCAAAAACCTACTTTGATCAGTAATGTTCCTTGTACATTTTCTCCAGCATAATAAAGAGAAGAATTTTTTGAGAATAAAATAGAGAGATACATAGGAGAATATCAAAGTTTATCAAATTTCAAATCAAATGAACGCCTTTTTCCTCGAGAGTTGAAAGGCAAAAAGATCAAGGCCAAAAGAAGGGTCATAAACTTTTTTGGCTGTCTGGACCAGAAAACTTAGGCAGATAGCCAAATCTACCATAAACAAAAAAATAAAACGTCCGTCTGCCCGTCACGCCTATTATTTATTTACAAATTGTCCTTTAAGTAATTCTGAAAAGCACGCGTTAGTTAATTTTTTTAAAGATGCGAAGTTGAGCAGTGAAAAAGGATGAAATCTATTTCAATTTTTGATTTGATTCTAATTTGAGCTTTCTCACAGAAACAGAAACCTTTTTGGTGTCAAAAGAAAAAAGATAGAGAATGAAAAGTTAGGCAGATAAACAAATCTACTATAAATAAAAAAATAAAACATCCGTCTGTCCGTCACGCCTACGCGTAAATACAAATTACGTTAACATAAAATTACAACGAAGTGAGCTAGAAAGCTGAAAATTTGTACTCGGGCGTTTTTGGGGATGAGGAATTCGAATCTGCAATCAGATTTGTGCTACGTGCCCTCAGTACCTCTAAGTAGATACAACCTTTTACAGGTAGATGTACCCTTTAGCATGCAAATTACATCTTGCGCATTTTTCTGCTGCCGAGCAATATTTTTGATTTCATTCTACCTGTATACCTTTAGCAAAGCAGCCGCATAGCGAATGCCCAGCTCAGCTGGTGCCCAGCTTTTTTAACATTTCACCAAGCCGTTTTCATTCTATGTCTATTGTAAGGATTTTAGGAAAAACAAGAATTCCCGTTCGGATTTGCTTTAAAGCTTCAAATTTGCCTAAAAATGAGCTAAATGAAATGGTTAATCTTTTTATTTAAAGTAAACCACATGTTTCTCGGCTAAACTATTAATTTATAAACGAAAATTTCAAAATGGTGGATAAGACTTTCTAACCAAACCAATAGTTTCATTATAAGCAATTTTTTAGATAAACAATTTCCAGTTCGGCTCGACTGAGCTCGACTGAACATGAACTGAGTTCTGTTTCGAACTAGGACAAACCAGTAGCGCGCGCAGGTCACTGAGAACGGCTTAAAACGGTTCGAAGCAAAAATCGAATTTCGCTAGAGAAAGGGAAAGTAAGGCACATGTTTCTCGGCTAAACTATTTATAAAACTATTCATTTATAAACGAAAACTTCAAAAAGGCGGCCAAGAATTAGAAAAGAATTCAACTTAAACCCAAACCAATAGAATTCAACGTAAACCTTACTCCTTTGGATCATCATCAACCCATTTCGTAGCGCCGTTGTACAAAGAAATTCCACTCGGTGGGAAATGAGTGACCGCCATTACAGCCAGTTCTTGATCATGTTGAAAATGCTGGCAATTCCGATCTTGGCTCCTCTTTGCGCAAAGTATAAAACCGATCTGAGTTTAGATTCTTTCACTTATGACAGCCGGTTTTTACCTTAATATCAGCGTAAGCGAAACGAGAGATTTCAGTAAATTGAAAAGAGGAAACTTTTGACCATTTGTAGAAGGCATCGGAGAAAGCTTTTCTAAAAATTCATAAACAAGAAGAACTAATAAACCAAATTTATTTAAATGATAGGATTTTGGAAGAAAGATCCCCTTAGTTACTCATTTTCAAATCCTAAATCGCTTTTGATTTTACCATCTATTAGGTTGTCCGGAAATAAATGAGCGTTTTGTATTGTTTATTATTTGAGTACATTTTTCTCAATAAAGTATGCTCTGTACCTTGTAATGTTATATACTATTAGAAAGCTGAGTTCGCGCTCTCTTTAACCCATTCGAAACTTCTGCAGCGAATAATCGCTGCAGCAAAAACTTAGGAACGGACCGCTGCAGCGGTCCGTTCCTGAGTTTTTGCGCTAATTGAGCTATTTTCATTCAATTAATTGGTTTTTTTTTTGCTGTTTTTCAGCATTACATGTATATTCCAATTGCAATAGATCTACAAATTACGTGGGCAAAAAAGATGTGTCATATTTACCCGGAATCGATGCAGCCTCTGGTTTTGCATTGAAATGTTCCATAATAGCTCTAATCTTATAAAGCCGATCTCCTGCAGAATCCAGTTCATTATCACAAAAACGCAGGTTTCGAAGAATAGATTAAAATTTTGCTCTTGACATAATGTGGGACATGTGGGAAAATCCTCCTAATCCAGGCCTGCTACTCCAGTAGTCACGAATCCTCGGTAATTTGACGATTCCCATTTGAAGATACAGAGCCAGGAAGAGCTTGAAAGATTTTGAATCGAAATCCTGCCAGTTTGTTTTCCTTTCTCCATGTTTATTAGATTCGCCTACTAACATATTGATTAATTTGTCGTCGATAAAATAATAATAATCGATAGGATCTTGAAAAGTACTGAAGTCAAATCCAAATCGTTCTTCATCAAAAATAAATGGTGTAGGAGACCCTCTTAAATCTTTCCAACCATCTGGATAAACTGCTTCGAAGTCAAAAATGTCAAAAAAGGGCTTGGTCCGCAGACGAAAAAAAAGGAAAAACGCTGCGGTTTCGAATGGGTTAACCATGCTTTTAAATTTTGTTGAATATAAAATTTTTTGCGAATTTTAAGCTTCACCGTTTTAGATGTCCGAAACCAACTTTCGCCAGATTTTCTTTTATGAGTTCAAACTCGGTCGCAATGCAGCTGCAACGGCTCGTAAAGTTAACAAAGTTTGGATCCAGTGATCTATAAACTCTATGGAGTCTTCGGATTTTACTTGGTCAAGTTCCCGTGAGTTCTATTATACATCTATCACCTTCAGAAGCCCGGACTTCTATGCTACCGGCATAAATAAACTTGTTTCTCGTTGGCAAGAATGTGTTAATTGTAATGGTTCTTATTTTGATTAATAAAGTTTTGTTTGGATCAAGTTATGCTATTTTAAATATTCAAGTTGAAAACGCTCATTTATTTCCGGACAACCTAATAGAATATCGTACTTTGAGTAAAAAAAAAATTCCAAATTCCGAAGTTCTATTGTCAACAATTAAATTTAAAGTTTAAATAAGCTAAAAACTTTAAAAGTTGATCGACAATCGGCTATCAAATGAAATCAATGTCAATCAACTTTTCAATGTTCTTTGGGTCTGTTGTGACCATCTCCTTTCTTCTACTCTCCATCTCACCACCACAACTCAACTCCACACCACCACAACTCCACTCTACAACAACAGTAACACCACTACTGCTTCTGTCTCGCAGGGAGTGTCGTGACGATCTCGTGATCGAGATCACCATGGATGGAAATGGCCAGCCAGATACCTTTGTGGGCGATTGTTATGCAAGATTTAATATGCATCGCTATCCGTTCAACTCCATTGTGTGCAAGACGAGACCAACGTCAAAGTTCTGTATAAAAGCAATGTGAACGAGCCGTAGAGTCGTCTCTACTCTCCCAATCCCAAACCACTGAATCAACTATTGTTGCTGTAATAAAGATTATATCTGAACCAACAATAATCACTACAGGGGCACAATTACACATCACTTAAAGGACTTTGAGCTGAACTATTCAGCTTAACTTTTAAAGATACATGTAATGTTTTTGTGCAAAAACAAACTTGAATAAAGTTAATCTCATCTTGATCGACATTTTCTCGGCTATCAAATAAAATCAATGTCAATCAACTTTTCAATGTTCTTTGGGGCACAATTACACAGCGCTTAAAGGACTTTGAGCCGAACTATTCAGCTTAACTTTTAAAGATATATGTAATGTTTTTGTGCAACAACAAACTTGAATAAAGTTAATCTCATCTCACACAAAAATACTGAATCTTTGTGCCTTTACTGACCTAACCCGATCTTCTGTTAGGGAACTCGGGAACGAATCGATGGCCCAAGTCAGCTCATAACTTTTCCAAATTCGAAGATTCCCATTTTTCGATACTAATGAATAAGCTGAACCTTTAAGTGAAGTTTAAATATCAATTTCAAAACAACCTTGTATCCATGAGAGCAGAAAAAGAAAGGAAAGTAAACGAAGCATAAGTTCAGAAAAGAAAGGTCAAATTAGCTTCTTATATCCAAGAACTGGGGCACTTTTATCTTTTTTTGGAAATGAAAGTTTTCAAGGAAATCGTCTTCAGCAATTTTTTTTTGCATTCAGCCATATGACTTTAAGAAAAAAAGATAAGCGGTGACCCATAGGGAACAAAAAAAAGCTGGAAATCTGAAAGCGTATGATTTAAATTTTTGAAAAGAAAATAACAACTTTGTGTCGGGTGTTAATTCGTTTCTTAGAAACCAAAATTATCAAAAGTTTAGCATTCAAAGGCACTAGAAAAGGGTATTCTCGATTACAGGTATTCTACATGCGAAGATTTCGATTCTTATAAATTTTATACACAAAGTAGGGAGGTAAAATATCACTTATTCCCATTTTTGATACTAACGGATAAGCTGAACCTTTAAGTAAAGTTTAAGTGACCCTATTCTCTATTACAGGCACTAGAATCGGTGTAGAATACCTTGATCATTTCGAATGATCAGAAAAATCAGAAACAAAACGGTCAGCACACAATCGGACGAGTTACGAAAGGATGAAACGCTTTGCGAAACTTTTATGAATTTCTAACAGTTTTTTTTAGATTCTTATTAATTTTATACACAAAGTGAGGTAAAATATCACTTAATATTTTCTTGTTTTCAGAGCGCCAAGGATTTTGCTCGCGAGGAACACACTCTATTTAGAATTCCCTGACCATTTCAGATGAACACCGGAAGCAAAACGGCCAGCACACAATGGGACGACTTGCCAACGGATGAAACGTTTTGTCGAGCAATTTGTAAAGTTCTAAAAGTTTGTTTTGAGTTTTTGGTGCTCACTCAACTCTCAACGTTTGCGCTCAGTTGTTTCCAGGCTTTTGGGATAAGATCATTTGGCCTTCAAATTCGCCAGATCTTAATCCCCTCGATTACACCGTTTGGGCTATTTTGGAAGGCAAGATCTCGATGAAGACGTATCAAACAGTGGATGCTTTAAAATCTGCTCTGAAATGAGTCTGGGATGAAATAACTGTTTAAGCGTGCGCCACCATCGTGAGGAACTTCCCAAAGCGTTTAAAGAGGTGTATCGAAGCGGATGGTGAAAATTTCGAGCATTTGTTAGAAGTTATTTGTTGTTATGATTCGAATAAAGAGTTTGTTATTAATTTTTAACTTTTTAAAGCTAGTTTTTAAACCCTTAACTATCTTAAGAAGCGGCTCCGAACTTTTGCCGCACCCTGTATTTAGAATACCCTGATCATTTCAGATGAACACCGGAAGCAAAACGGCCAGCACACAATGGGACGACTTGCCAACGGATGAAACGCTTTGTCGAGCAATTTGTAAAGTTTTAACAGTTTGTTTTGAGTTTTTTATTCATTTTATACATAAAGTATTGAGGTAAAATATCGCTGAACATTTTCTAATCAATTTTCAAAATCATAATAATCTATATCAATATTAATTTTCTTGTTTTCAGAGCACCAGTGGATAAGGATGGGGCAACAAGCCGCGCTTTCTGAATGAGACAAAGTTTCCATAGATCTGAGCCTGAGCCAAAGTAAACATACACTATTTTTTTTATACCAATGTTTTTTTTTGAATCGGTTAGTAGGGAAAGTTTATGATATAAGGATCAAGCCGTATATAAACTGAAATTGTAAATGAAAAAACCTGTTATCTATTTACATATTTCACTTAAACTCTACAGACTTATTGTAATAATAAGTTGAATTTTTCATTTCTCCTGTGCTTGTCATGGTATCCTCCACCAGCCAGTTGGATTCTCGAATTCTTTTGCCAAGAACTTGTCTCTGAAACTTTGAACTTTGTCTTTGAATGCCAAATGTTTTTGCTTTTTATAGAGTCAAAAAGGTCATTCCCAGAAACATTCAAAAGATCATTCCCTTTCTTTGAAATTTCTCTAAAACCGATCGACTTAATACGATTTTTCTGGGAATTTGAAAGATATTTGCTCTTTTCTCTAAAAGATATTGGCTTTACAGTGCATTTTCTTGCAACAGTGATTGAGAAATCATAGTGTTAAATTTCTATGGTAAATTTTTCAAACACTGTTGCAAGATGGTGGTGACATCGAGGGCTTCATATCTTCTCAACAACAGTCTTTATCCACTCCACATTCAACAAAATAGTTACACGGTGAATGCGGCTGGCTGTCACATTTGGAAATCCAGGGTTTTTCAAAAAAAAAAATCAGTG